>CDFE01036311.1:0-24578 GCA_000826465.1 Acanthamoeba mauritaniensis | reverse complement strand
TTAGTACTTCGCGACGACCGGGCCACCCCAGTTGAAGCGATAGTTGACGCCAACCTTCACAGTGTGGAGGTCGTCCTTGAAGGACAGCGCCCGAGCGCCAACGTTGTTGTAGGCGACGTTGGTGGTGTCGAAGTTGTAGTACTGGTACTCAACCTTCGCCGACCATGCGGGAGCGAACATGTACTCCAGACCGCCACCGACGGTGTAGCCGGTCGATTCGCGGCTGGCGACGGCCGGCAGGAAGCCAGCGGTTGCAGCAAGACCGTTGTTGTCACGGAACGCGACACCGCCCTTGGCGTAGATCAGGCCCGGACCCCAAGTGTAACCGAGGCGACCGGTGACCGAAGCGAGCCAGTCGGAACGATCACGGAGCGAGTTCACGCCGCTGGTGAAGGTGCGGTCGCTGTTCGACAGGCCGGAAATCTGGCCTTCGATACCAACCAGCCAGTTCGGAGCGAACTGGTAGTCAGCGCCGATCTGGCCACCGCCGAGGAACGCTGCGTCACGGTTGGTGCCGACGAGGGTCGGGTCGGTAGTGGTGAAGCCGTTGTCACCACCGAAAGCGGCGCCGATGTGCACACCGGCGTAGAAGCCGGTCCAGTTGTAAATTGGCGCAGGCGCGTAAACGGGCGCCTTGGTGTAGGTGCGAGCCGGCAAGTCGGCAGCGACCGAAGCGGTGGAAGCCAGAACGGCAGCCGAGAAAGCCAGCAGTGCGGAACGATAACCCATCTCTTTTCTCCCCATGTTGAGTTGGGCGGACCCTATCGGCCTCCCAGTTAACGAGAAATGGACGACGGGCCGGATGGTTTCCTTCTAGGGGCCTCGCGGGATGCATTCTCTTCCAGCGTGACAAAAAAGAGACTCCGGCGGCCGATTCCGAAAGGAACCGTTAAGCATAACGTGGTGCACCCCTCCACCTTGCATTTCCTGGCGGCGAAATCCCCGTCCTGCGTAGTCTAGGCCGCAGCGTTTAGTTGTCGTCGCGGCTCTGTGTTCCGTCCCCACATGGCTTGGACTCCCTTGTGGCTGGGACGAGGAAACAAGCCCGCGGCCTGACCGTTTCGGATAAAGCGATTTTGGCTAAGCTTGAGTCAGGATGCTTTCAGGGAGTCGGTGGCTTGTCGCAACCGGCCAGCCGAGAGCTTTGGAAATTCTGGCCCGGATCAGAAGGGCCCGCTCCCACGGATCTGATCCCGCAGATCATCCGTCGAGAAACTTTGTTGCGCAAGGTTTAAGCGCGCGCGATAACCAACGGGTTGCCCGCGACAGCACAGACCGCATCCGGGAGTGCATCAAATGACGCTCGGTTCAATAACCCGCGAGACTTCAACGCAAGTCGATTTCCCAAGGTTTGAAGCGGGCGCCCCTTGGTGGGGCGGCCACCTTCAAACCATCGTCGGTGCATTCCCCACAACAAGTACGCGTGATCTTGACCAGTACCCTGCCGAGCGATTGTTCGCCGCCGTTCCCGATGGCACGGGCGACAGCATGGTTGCAACGCTCCATCGTCCGATCCACTCGGACATCAACCGATGCGTGGTGTTGCTAATCCATGGAGTCAGCGGCAGCGAAGATAGCAGCTACATTCTGCGGTCAGCGGCTTACTTCCTGAATCTCGGCTATCCCGTTTTGCGAGCCAACCTGCGGGGCGCCGGTCCGTCCCGGCCGCTCTGCAAGCTTCAATACAACGCGGGCACAACTGACGATCTGGTTCATCTGGTGTCCATGGTGCCAGCGGATTTGCGGTCCAACGGAGTCGTAGCGATGGGCTACTCCTTGGGCGCGAATGTGCTGATGAAGTTTCTGGGCGAGCGCGGCTCTTCATCGCCTATAGGAGCCGCTGTTGCAGTGTCCTCTCCCCTTGATCTATCGACAGTGTCTCGTCGGCTCATGCGGTGGGATAACGCGCTGTTTCAATTCGCGATCCTTTCCCAACTGAGAAAGGAAAGCGTCAAGCCCGCCGCGGAGCTTTCAGAGCCGGAAAGGGATGCGGTTCTCAGGACTCGCACTGTTTGGGATTTCGACCAGACTTTTACCGCACCCCGCAACGGTTTTGGTGGTGCGGAGGACTATTATACACGCTCGTCCTGCGGTCCATTTCTCGAGCACATAACCGTGCCTGTTCTGATGATCTATGCATCAGATGATCCGATAGTCCCGAACGACGCCTATCTTCAGTACAGGTGGGACAGAAATCCGAAACTAACCCGGTTGCTTTCGCAATCCGGAGGCCACTGCGGATTTCGGGGAGCCGATCGCCGTGTCTACTGGCATGATGTATGTGCCGCCCGATTTCTGAAGAACATCGAACAGTTCTAGGCGGGATGCTTGACGGCAGGATTACTGGCGGGCCGTGCGGGAGCCGGATGAGAACTACCTCTACGCTATAGTCCTCCAAAGCTCGCCTAAATGACCCTCCGCAGCATCGACGGCCAGTTTGCTTCCGTTCGCTCGTGCGGACAAAGGACCAGCCATGCAAATCACGAAGTGGTCCTTGGATACGCCGTTAATGCGATGCCTGCCGGCGGCAGTATCGGATTTCTCTAGACGTCGAACAGCACTCGGACTTACGTCGAAAAGCAGAATAGGACGGGTTTCCACAGCCTCGGCCGTTCACGTCACCTCTTGCGGGCCACGATGTAAGGACGGTTGTCGTTGCCCTTCGTTGCGTGGCTTTCAGTGGCCAGAATGTCGAAGCCTGCGGCACATATATGCTGGCTCAGGTCCGCCGCCCGAAAGACGGCTGCATAGGGTGCCTTGCCGATCACGCGCATCGCGGGCAAGGCAACCCGGATGAGTGGGTTCATATCCCCGACACAGGGTGTCTTGGAGATGAACAAGCCTTTCGCTGCAAGTAAGGCGTGGATGCGGCGCAGTGTGCCAGGCAGATCGCGGACGAGATGGAGATAGTTGAATCCCAGAACCGCGTTAAACTGTGCCGCGTCAGGCGTAAGCGCTTCTGCGCTCGCGGTCCGGAAGACAAGGGCTGGAACGGGGCTAGCGGCGTATTTCTCATTGGCAATTGCGATCATTCCAGCGGAAATATCCGTCGCAAGATAGCCTTGAACATAGCCCGCGAGCCCGAGCGCCGTTGTTCCTGTTCCGCAGCCCAGTTCCAACACCCTGTCGCTCGATCCCAACAGAGCGCGGGTCCGATCCAGCGTGCGCTCATATCCGGCCTTATCCGCAATCGCACCCATGGCGTACTTCCGTGAAGTCCGGTCCCAAAAACGGGCGTCGCTTGCTATGCTCATGTTGGTTGCTTCCTCAGATCGCGACCTTGCCTTATTCGGCATCAATAAGGTCGCAGGCGAAGCCGTGTCCGCTCAGGTCAGGCCCCGCAGAAGCTCGTGCGGTTATCGGCGGTGATTGGGCGTTGTCTCGCAGAATATCGGGCAATCCGCAGGCTGGCGGAGAGAGCGGGATTCGAACCCGCGATACGGTTTCCCGTATACACACTTTCCAGGCGTGCGCCTTCAACCACTCGGCCACCTCTCCACGCGCCTGTCATGAAGGGGTGCGCGCCGATTTGCAAGAGAGCGCGGGCGCTGACTGAAAATATTCCGTAAATATTTGAAGTTCTGGCGTTAATTGGCCACGGGACGGGGCACAAAACGTGACAAATCGCGCATGCCTCCATTGCCCAGGGACGATCCACCGGCTACACGCAACGGCCGAACAACCGATGGCAACAGGCTCGGTCCCATCGCCATATGCGCGGTCTCCAATGTCTCAATGAATTCGGCAAACCAGTTATGGATCGTGCCCGCCCGCAGCTTGGCCATCATCGCCTCCCACCGCATCCGGCGCTCGGTCGCTGGCATCGACAACGCGGCGGCAATGGTGCGCGCCATGCCGTCTATATCGTGCGGATTGACCAGCAGTGCGGTGTCGAGTTCGTTTGCCGCACCGGCGAATTTTGACAGCACGAGAACGCCAGGATCAATGGGATTTTGCGCAGCGACATACTCCTTGGCGACAAGGTTCATCCCGTCATGCAGCGGCGTCACCACGCCAACTTGCGCAGCGCGATAGAAGCCAGCGAGTACGGTCTGGCTAAACCCCTTGCTGAGATAGCGGATCGGCGTCCAATCCACTTCGCCATGACGGCCGTTGACCTCTGTCACCTGCTTCGACAATTCATCCTGCAGGTTGCTATAGGCCTCGATACCCCCGCGCGACGGCGTCGCAATCTGCAACAACGACACCGAGCGCTTTAATGACGGCTGGATTTCAAATAGCCTGTCGAAAGCGCTAATACGATTGACCAGCCCCTTGGAATAATCCACCCGGTCGACGCCAATCGCGAGCCGTTCGCCATGTAAACTCTTGCGTAGCCGCGACACATCCGGGTGCGATGCCGCGCGCTGGGCCTGCGCCGCGAACCCCTCGACATCGATGCCGATAGGAAATGCCCCGATGCGCGAGGTGCCAAAGCGCGAAGAGACGATGCCGCCCTGGACCTCAAGACCGAGTTCCGCACGCAAATAGGTCGTGAAATTCTCGCAGTCATCTTCGGTCTGGAAGCCAATCAAATCATACGCGAGCATCGACTCGACCAAGTCACGATGATGCGGAACGCCCGCAATCACGCGACGTGCGGGCCACGGTGTATGCAGGAAGAAGCCAAGCGGATTGCGGACCCCGAGATCGCGCATCTCAGCACCCAGCGTGAGGAAATGATAGTCCTGAACCCAGAACGCCGCGGTCGGCTTGTTGAAGCGCATCAGCGCGCGCGCCATGAATGCATTCACTTCGCGATAGCACTGATAGTTGTCCTGCGACACGCTGATTAGATCGGTACGCGAATGCAGCGCGGGCCATAAGGCAGAATTGGCGAAGCCTTCATAATAGCCGCCATAATGTGCTGCAGGAAGATCAAGCAACGCCAGAGCGCCTGCGCCAAGCGATTCGATTTCAGCAAAAGAATCCTTGGAAACATTGTCGCGGACGCGACCGGATGAGCCAACCCAGATCGCGCCGGATTTTTCAACGACAGGCAGCAGCGCTGCTGCCAGTCCACCGGTCATCGGCTCATTTACTTTTGCACGAGCGACACGGTTGGAAACAACGACGAGATCCACAGGGTGCCCTCCTAGCTTTGCAGTCGCAAAACCAACACCTGTTCATCAATATGGTTCCTTGCCACCCTTCAGACTGATTAACGTCAAATTCAGGCGAGCAAAGTGGAACCGGGTTCCATTAAGCAAAGGGTGAAGCATTAAAAACGATTTGCATAGTCTTGACACAACTGGAATCGCGCAACGCGCACGTATGCAAAATACCGTCACGTATTTCGTGCTTCATCGCGATGAAACGAATCCGATACAACCGAGCGCATAGCTTTCGAAACAGCAATGCTAACTGCGCCAATAGCGATCTTCCCAGTTCCGCGACAACTTCATGCCGGTAAGAATTAGTCCCGCCATCGAATAGGTCTGCGGAAAATTCCCGAACAGGGCACCGGTTTTCGGATCAACGTCTTCCGACAACAGGCCGTAGCGGTTGCGATGGGCAAGCGCATCAACAAATGCCTCGCGTGCTTCCTCCCGCCGCCCCTGCTGCCACCATGCATCGATCAGCCAGAACCGGCAGATCAGGAACGCAGTCACGGGCAACCCGAAATCATCTTCTGCCGCGTAGCGCATCACGTGCTTCTCGCGCAGCAACTCCCGCTCCATGACCGCCACCGTCTTGATGAAGCGCGGATCGTCGACCTCGCATACGCCAAGATCAGGCAGCAGCAGCACGCTGGCATCGAGATCGTCGGAGCCGAATGCAGCAGTGAATGCTTCGCGTTTCGGGTTCCACGCGCGTTCGAGTAACTCCTTATGAATGGGATCGGCAATCGAATTCCAGTAAGCTGCGCGATCGTGCAAACCGAGCCGCGCCGCAATAGATGCAAGCCGGTTAACGCCGGCCCAGCACATCGCCGCAGAGTGTGTGTGAACACGTTGGCGTCCGCGATATTCCCAGATTCCGGCATCGGGCTTCAGCGCCACACTGGCTGCTTTCTCTCCAAGATCCTCAAGCAGATGAAACAGCTTCTCCCCACCCGGGGTCGGCAACCGGCGATCAAAGAATAGCGGCAGCGCCGCGAGGATCACGCTGCCATAGGTATCGTGCTGGCTCTGCGCGACGGCAGCGTTGCCGACGCGAACCGGGCCATCGCCCCGATAACCCTTGAGATCGGTCGCTATCCATTCGTCGAGCGGGAGATTCGGCACGACGCTGTAGACCGGTTTCAACGGCCCATCTGTGTTTGCTGCCAATGACAGCGTGAACCCGATGAAATCCTCCATCGTCTGCGTCGCACCAACGCGATTCAACGCCTTCACCACGAAGTAGGCATCGCGCAGCCAGCAGAACCGATAATCCCACGTGCGGCCAGAACCCGGCGCTTCTGGTATCGATGTGGTGTGCGCGGCGATAATGCCGCCGGTCTCCTCAAAATTCGACAGCTTGAGCGTGATCGCGGCACGAATGATGGCTTCCTGATAGTCATAAGAGATGTAGAGACGCCGCACCCAACGCAGCCAGTACGCCTTGGTCTGCTCGGCGAACGACTTCGCAGTCGCCGCGAGGTCGCCGGGATAGGGTTCGTCATGACCAAACACCATGTGCACCGGCCGCGTCAGCACGAACGGCGATTCATGCTCGATCATGGCGATTGGCGCATCAGTGGTGACGCGAACCGATGATTCTTCCTCGACATAACGGATGTGATTGCTGCCAAGCGAGCTGCGCTTCAGCGGTTTGCCATAGGCATGCGTCGGCCGGATGCGAATGGTAATACGCGGCAACCCGGCAATCGGCTCGATGATGCGAAAGAGCTGCGGCGGCCGGAACATGCGTCCATACTGTCGAAAACGCGGTGCGAAATCGGTAATGCGAACGGCATTGCCCTTGGCATCGGTCAGAATGGTTTCAACCAGAGCCGTATTGCGGACGTATTCGGATTTGAAATCCACCATGCCGTCGAGCATGACGTCGCTGAAACCTTTCTCTTCGTCGCCCGCAAGCAAACGGGAGAACACCGGATCGGCATCGAAGCGCGGGAAACACCACCACACCAATCGCGACGTCGGGTCGACCAGTGCTGCTGTTTTGCAGTTTCCGATCACCGCGAGATCGAGGCCATGATCGATCTTCGCGCCAGTTTCAGTCTGTGATGCAGTGACTGCCTTGGGAATATTCATTGCGCTGCCATCGCTTCTTCGTCGAGCAAGTGCGTGAGCCAGGCGCGAACGTCCTTCGGGGCTTTGAATTGCCCGTTGACGCCGTGCGCACGCCGGCCCACCGAGAATGACACTCCGTGAAACGCCGGCATGATGGCGAATACGGATTCGTCGGTGACATCGTCACCAATGAATATGGGATTGCGCCCGGAGAAAGGCGCATGATTCATCAATTCGCGAACACCGGTCGCCTTGGTGAAGCCCGCAGGCTTGATCTCGCACACGAATTTCCCCGGAAGCACCTCAATCGGCGCTTGCGGCAGATCGGCGCGGATCGCGGACACCGCTTCGTAGATCGTTCGCTCGAATTGCGGCGCAAGCCTGTAGTGTAACGCGACGGAGTATCCCTTATCCTCGTACAGGATGCCGGGGCTGAGGTGAGAGATGGCGATGAAACGTCGCTTCAGATCATTATCCATCGGCGGGGCGTGTGATGCGACCGCCTCGCTCTCGATCGACAGCCGCATTTCCGCACCATGACCGCCAACGGCCGGAAACTGCAGCGGTGCAAAGATGACATCGATGTCGGTCAGCGAGCGGCCGCTGACCAGTGCAAGCGCGCCATCCAACCGGTCGTGCAGCGTTTGAAGAACCAAGCCGAGTTCCGGCGGCACCACGACGTCACGGGGTGTCGGCGCAAGTTCGAGCAGTGTGCCGTCGATGTCGAGCAGCAACGCTGTCTGGTCCAGTTCCGGTGCAATTCCAGCCGGGGCCGACAGAACGTCTGCCACAGCTCTTGCGGTAGAATTCTCAATCACGCGATCATCCATCCGGTTACTCTTGCGCCGCCAGCGGCCGCGCAACCTCCTCAAGTGATTTGCACTCGGCATTTATGCAGTAGCGCCACGCGATAAAGGCCGCGGCAATCATCAAAGCAGATCCGAGCAGGTAGCCGGCGAACACGCTGTCGCGCGAGCCGGTGTCGATCAGGACGCCAAACAGCGCAGGCCCGGCGATGCCGCCGATGCCGGTGCCGATCGCATAAAACAACGCGATGGCCAGCGCGCGCACCTCGATCGGGAATGTCTCGCTCACAGTAAGATACGCAGCACTGGCTGCCGGCGACGCAAAGAAGAAGATCACCATCCAGGCGATCGTCTGGGTTTGCGCAGTGAGTGAGCCGATCGAGAACAGATATCCCGACACGGCGAGCAGGATACCGGACACGCTGTAGGTCAGCGCGATCATGGTGCGCCGTCCAAGGGTATCGAACAGCGAACCGAGCAGCAGTGGCCCGAGAAAATTTCCAGCCGCGAAGGGCAGGATATACCAGCCGACATTTGCGGCGGGGATAGCGAAGAAATCTGTCAAAACCAAAGCATAGGTGAAGAAAATCGCATTATAAAAGAATGCCTGCGCCACCATCAGCGACAGTCCCACCAGGGAGCGACTGCGATAGGTCCGGAACAGGGTGACGGCGACCTCGCGCAACGGGGTATGCGTGCGCATTTTCAGTTTGATTGTGGGGAACTGAGAACCGCTGCCACGCGCCTCGGCCATTACCGAGGATTCGATGTCGTTCACGATCTTCAAGGCCCGCTCCGGTTGGCCGTGAATTATCAACCAGCGCGGACTTTCGGGAATCCAGAACCGCATCACAAACACAATCAAGCCAAGGCTAGCGCCCGTCAGAAACGCCAGCCGCCAACCCTTTTCAGGATCGATGACATTCGGATCGAGCAGGACGATTGCGCTCACGGCACCTATCGCCGCCCCGATCCAGAAGCTGCCGTTGACGATCAGATCGGTGCGACCGCGATAGCGTGCGGGCACAAGCTCCTGAATGGTCGAATTGATTGCGGTGTATTCGCCGCCGATGCCCGCGCCGGTCAAAAACCGGAAGAATGCGAAGCTTGCGAGACTCCACGAGAATGCCGTTGCCGCGGTGGCCGCTAGATAGACCGCAAGCGTCACAAAGAACAGTTTCTTGCGCCCGATCCGATCCGTTAGCCAGCCAAAACCGGTCGCTCCGAGAACGGCGCCAGCCAGATACGCACTGGTGGCGATGCCGATATCGGTGTTGGTGAACTTGAGAACCGGGCTATCCTTCAGCGCACCCGACAATGCACCCGCAAGCGTCACCTCGAGACCATCGAGAATCCAGGTGATGCCAAGCGCCGCGATCACGCGGGTATGAAATCCGCTCCATGGCAGCGAATCCAGGCGTGCGGGGATATCTGTCTCGACAGTTCCTTGGGCGAGCGTGATAGCGGAAGCGCTTTTCCGCGGTGAGGTCTGTGCCGGGGAGATCTGGATGTTTGTCAAAGCTGACATCCCGCCGTCCCTTCTCCCGGTTCCACTTTCGACCCTTCGATGGACGCCGTGACCGGCGAAACTGGTGGCGGGCACTGCCTAATGCAAAATGCATTACGGCAAGTGTTGAAATTTTGCGCAGGTTCCCCAACACGCAACTATCAGCGAATGGCGCGGACCTGATGGTTCCATGCCGCTCCGCCGGACGGCGGCACAACCGCCACCGTCCGCAGTACCAACACCGCGAGGAGAAAGTGGTTCCATCTGGAACCCGCGACCGGACCGGCCACACGGGTTCCACTGCTGGATCAGGCCGCGCGCGCGGGCTGCATCATGTCCTTGCAGCCGGGCGCAAGCTGTAATCTCGGCTCTGTCATGGCCTGCAATGTCTCCAGCGTCATGCCCGGGACCATCTCGGCCACCATGAGGCCCGCCGGCGTGACATCGATCACCGCATAGTTGGTGTAGATGCGCTTCACCACGCCTGCCGCTGTGAGCGGATAGCTGCAGCGGAACTTGATGCGTGGCTGCCCCTTCTTGTCGGTGTGCTCCATAAGGACGCGAATTTCCTTGGCGCCGACCGCAAGATCCATCGCCCCACCGACACCCGGCGGAAATTCAGTGTCCTCCGTGGTCCAGTTGGCGAGATCGCCCTTTTCCGACACCTCGAATGCGCCGAGCAGGCTGACATCGAGATGGCCGCCGCGGATCATCAGAAACGCATCGGCGTGATGGACGTAACACCCGCCGGTCACCAACGTTGTCAGATTCTTACCCGCATCGGTGAGTTCTTCATCTTCCTCACCGGGCTTCGGCGGGCCACCCATACCGAGCACACCGTTCTCGCTGTGAAAAATCACCTCGCGGGTTTTCGGCACAAAGCCCGAGGTCAGCGTCGGAATGCCGATACCGAGATTGACGTAAGCGCCCTCCGGCAAATCCTGCGCGGCGCGCCATGCCATCTGGTGACGTGTCAAAGGGATATAATGAGCGGTTGCATCAAGGGTCACGTTTCAGCTCCCAATCTTGCGCGGTTCGGCAACGACAATCCTGTCGACGAAAATCCCGGGTGTCACAACGGCTTCGGGATCGAGCGAACCGAGTTCAACCATGGTCTCGACCTCAACCACGGTCAGCTCCGCGGCCATCGCACAGACCGGATTAAAGTTACGGGCGGATTTGCGGTAGGTAAGATTTCCCCAGCGGTCGGCTTTGGCCGCTTTCACCAGCGCGATGTCACCCTTCAGCGGCTTCTCGAATACATGAAGCCGACCGTCGATTTCGCGCTGCTCCTTGCCTTCGGCGAGCTTGGTGCCCGCCGAAACCGGCGAGAAAAATCCACCGAGGCCGGCGGCGGCGCAACGCATGCGCTCGCTAATGGTGCCTTGCGGCACCAATTCCAGTTCAAGGCTCCTGGCACGATAGGCATTCAGGAACGCGCTGTAGTCGCCCGAGCGCGGATAAGAGCAGATGACCTTGCGCACACGGCCGGAGTTGATGAGGCGCGCCAATCCATGATCGCCATTGCCTGAGTTGTTGGCGACGATGGTCAATTCCTTTGCTCCCTGATCGTGCAGCGCTTCGAGCAGATTGTCGGCGACGCCCACCACGCCAAAACCGGGCACCAGCACGGTCGCACCGTCCTGCACCCCGGCGACCGCCGCCGCCAGTGTCTCCACGCGCTTGTCGATCACCTCGTTACTCCTTGTTAGCGTTCTATTTTCTCGCCTTTCTCTGTTGAGCCTAGGCAAAAAGAGAGCGCCGATCAAACCTCGCGTCGGCATTGAGGGGATGCAGAAAGCAGCACTCTCTCGCAACTGCGAAATGAGCCCTGCATGTGGTGCACGCCGCGCGATTCAAGGCACATCGCGCATGTGCTTCACGTCCAGATGATCGCGCGATGACATCCGCGACGAAAATCGACGTTGCAAAGTTTTACGCGCCGGTTGTTAATTAGAACAATTACAAAAAGCGTTTTCTGGAAATCACTGGGGAGGTGCTTGTGTCTACAATCAAATTGACAGTCAACGGCAAGGCGGTTTCTGCCGATGTCGAGGATCGGACCCTTCTGGTCCATCTGCTGCGCGATCATCTCGGCCTTACCGGTACCCACGTGGGATGCGACACCAGCCAGTGCGGCGCCTGCATCGTCCATATCGACGGCCGCGCGGTGAAATCCTGCACCACATTGGTCGGCCAGGCCAATGGCGCCAACGTCACTACCATTGAAGGTATTTCGAAGGGCGACACCCTGCACCCGATGCAGGCGGCATTCCGCGACAATCACGGGCTCCAGTGCGGTTACTGTACGCCGGGCATGATCATGTCGGCTATCGACATCGTGCAGCGCCATCCCGGCGGCCTCGACGAAGAAACCGTTCGTCACGAGCTGGAAGGCAACATCTGCCGCTGCACAGGGTACCACAACATCGTCAAGTCGGTGCTCGACGCCGCCGGGCGCATGAAGGTTTCGGCCGCCGCGGAATGATCCGCGACGACGACTCAATAATCAGATGTGCAACTGCCCGCGCTGCTCGCGCGACCAAGGCAGCCCTATGGAAAGGTCGGGATTATGAGTGTTGAAGGTATCGGCGCACGGGTAGCGCGCAAGGAAGACAAGCGTTTCATCACCGGCAAGGGCAAATACACCGACGACGTCCGCCTTCATGGCATGACCTATGCGTCATTCGTCCGTAGCCCGCACGCCCACGCAAAAATCAAAAACATCGACGTCACGGCCGCCATGAAGATGCCTGGCGTGGTCGATGTGCTGACAGGCCAGCAGCTTGTCGATGACAAGATCGGTAACCTGATCTGCGGCTGGATGATCCACTCCAAGGACGGCTCGCCGATGAAAATGGGCGCGTGGCCGGCCATGGCGCCCGAAACCGTGCGCTTTGTCGGAAACGCAGTGGCTGTCGTTATCGCGGAAACCCGCAATCAGGCTCGCGATGCGGCGGAAGCCGTCGAGGTGACCTACGAAGAACTTCCGGCGGTCGCGGACATTCGTTCGGCTATCGCATCCGGCGCGCCGCAGCTTCATCCCGAAGCACCCGGCAACGTCATTTATGACTGGAGCATCGGTGACGAGGCCGCGACCGGCGACGCCTTCAAGAGGGCCGCCAATGTCGTGTCGATGGACATCATCAACAACCGGCTGGTGCCGAACGCGATGGAACCGCGCGCAGCAGTCGCTGAGTACGACTCCGCCGAAGAGCATTTTACGCTCTACACGACGTCGCAGAATCCCCACGTCGCACGCCTTGTGCTGTCGGCATTCTATAACGTCGCGCAGGAGCACAAGCTGCGCGTGATCGCACCGGATGTGGGCGGCGGCTTCGGCTCCAAGATTTTCATCTATCCGGAAGAAATGGTCGCGCTGTGGGCCTCCAAGCGCACCGGCCGTCCAGTGAAATGGACGTCCGACCGCACCGAGGCATTTCTCACCGACGCCCACGGCCGCGATCATCTCACCAAAGCAGAGATGGCGTTCGACAAGGACAACAAGATCATTGGTCTGCGGGTGAAGACCCACGCCAATCTCGGCGCCTACATGTCGCTGTTCTCGTCGTCGGTGCCGACCTATCTCTACGCCACGCTACTGTCGGGCCAGTACAACATCCCGAACATCTATGCCGAGGTGATCAGCGTCTATACCAACACCACCCCGGTCGATGCCTATCGCGGCGCGGGCCGTCCCGAAGCCTCTTTCGTGATGGAGCGGATGATGGAAACCGCGGCGCGGCAGCTCAAGGTCGATCCGGCCGAGCTGCGCCGCAAGAACTTCATCACCAGCTTCCCGCACCAGACGCCGGTGATCATGGCCTACGACGCCGGAGATTTTAACGCCTCGCTCGACGCCGCCCTAAAAGCCATCGACTACGCCGGCTTCCCTGCCCGGAAGGCGCAGGCCAAGAAAGACGGCAAGCTGCGCGGCATCGGCTTCTCCTGCTACATCGAAGCCTGCGGCATCGCGCCCTCGAAAGCCGTCGGCAGTCTCGGCGCGGGCGTCGGCCTGTGGGAATCCTGCGAGGTGCGGGTCAATCCCGTCGGCACCATCGAAATCCTGACCGGTTCGCACAGCCACGGCCAGGGCCATGAGACGACGTTTGCCCAGGTGGTTGCCGATCGTCTCGGCATTCCCATCAGTCAGGTGGCGATCGTTCACGGCGATACCGACAAGGTGCAATTCGGCATGGGCACCTATGGCTCACGCTCCGGCGCCGTCGGCATGTCGGCCATCGTCAAGGCGATGGAGAAGGTCGAAGCCAAGGCAAAGAAAATCGTCGCGCATCAGCTTGAAGCGTCGGAAAACGACATCGTCATCGAGAACGGCGAGTTCAAGGTCACCGGCACCGACAAGGCGATTGCGCTGCCGATGGTCGCTCTCGCTGCCTACACCGCGCACAACCTGCCGGAAGGCATGGAGCCCGGCCTGAAGGAAACCGCGTTCTACGATCCGACCAACTTCACCTTCCCCGCCGGGGCCTACGTCTGCGAGGTCGACGTCGATCCCGGAACCGGCAAGACCGACATCGTCAACTTCGTCGCGGCCGATGACTTCGGACGCCTGATCAACCCGATGATCGTCGAGGGTCAGGTTCACGGCGGTCTTGCGCAAGGCATCGGACAGGCCATGCTGGAAGGCGCAGTCTACGACAAGAGCGGTCAGCTCCTGACCGCCTCGTTTATGGATTACGCCATGCCCCGCGCCGACGATCTGCCTTCGTTCAAGGTGTCACACACCATGACGCTCTGCCCGAGCAATCCGCTCGGAATCAAGGGATGCGGCGAAGCCGGCGCCATCGGCTCGACGCCGGCGGTGATCAACGCGATCACCGATGCCATCGGCAACAACAAACTCGAAATGCCGGCCTCTCCTGATCGGGTGTGGCACGCCATCCATCAGCAACAGGCCGCAGAGTAAGGACGGGGAGAAGCATCATGTACGAGACAACCTATCACCGTCCATCCAGCGTCGATGACGCAGTCGCACTTTTCAAGAAGGGCTCCGACTCGAAGTATCTTGCCGGCGGCCACACGCTGCTGCCGGTGATGAAGCAGCGCCTCGCACAGCCCTCCGACGTGATCGACCTCGCGCGGATACCCGCACTGGTCGGCGTGTCCGCGACCGCAGATGCACTGATCATCAAGGCGGCGACGACCTACTACGACATCCTCACCAGCGCGGATGCGAAGAAGGCAATCCCCGCTATCGTGCACCTGACCTCGATGCTCGGCGATCCCGCGGTGCGTTATCGCGGCACTATAGGCGGATCGATCGCCAACAACGATCCGGCGGCGGATTATCCGGCCGCCGTGGTGGCGCTCGACGCAACGGTGAAAACCAATAAGCGCAGCATCAAGGCCGATGATTTCTTCCAGGGCCTGTTCACCACCGCGCTGGAAGAAGGCGAGATCATCACGGAAGTCTCGTTCCCGATTCCGGCGAAGGCAGCGTACTCAAAGATGCGGCACCCGGCCTCACGATTTGCCCTCACCGGCGTGTTTGTCGCCAAGACGAAATCGGGAGACGTACGCGTCGCTGCCACAGGCGCGGCGCAGAACGGCGTGATGCGCGTGCCCGCCATCGAGGCGGCGCTCAAGGCGAATTGGTCTGCCGACACACTCGACAGCGTGACGATTTCAGCCGACGGGCTGATGGCAGACATCCATGGATCGGCGCCTTACCGCGCCAACCTTATCAAGGTGATGGCGCAACGCGCAGTCGCCGCGGCAGGCTGAATTTCTCATTTCGCGAAAATGAAAGGCCGCCCCTGAAGGGCGACCTTTCGTTATTACGAGTAACGAACCTCATTCGACGATCTGAACCACGCGACGGGTTCGCGGATCGACCAGAACCGTACGATCATTCACAACAGTGTAGCGATAGTCGCGAATACCATACTCTTCGGGGACGTCGTAATAGGTCACACCGTCCTCGGGAAGAACGACGCCGACCGCGAGATCGTTCTGATACCGGTAAGACGGACGGCGCTGTTCAACCACATAGCTGCGGAAGCGCGATCGCTGATCGACACCCAGCACCCCCGCAACACCGCCGACCACGCCACCCACCGTACCGCCGACAATCGCCCCNGACGGGACCCGCCGCGCGCTCGCCTTCACGTGCCCCGCGTTCGATTCCGCCCGGAACGCCCTGCGCCGATGCGACCGCCGGAATGAGCGCGCCAGTCGAAATCATCGCCAAAACCATCAAAGTCCGTTTCATATTCAAACTCCCGATTGTGGATTGTCGGGAAACACAAGTGGTCCGGAGCCGAATGGTTCCTGATATTGCTGCAACAATCGCGGAATCGGTCCTTTATTGGTCATTTGGGCCAGTATTTGTTGGCTCTTTCCGCAAAATTGGCCTAAAGCACCGGCAACTCACCGATCCTGTGAAGCTGTGAAAGCGTCCGCACATCGAGCGCGCGTGTCCGATCCATGTTGATCAGACAGTGACAGCGCCAACCAAGGTTGAACGTCCGTGAAATCCCTGTCCGCAAGTCCGCCGCTCGCCCGCGCTTTGGCGGAGCGCAACTATAACGACGCAACGCCGGTCCAGACCGCCGTACTCGCCCGCGATGCCGTTGGCCGAGACCTTTTGGTGTCGGCGCAAACCGGCTCAGGCAAGACCGTCGCCTACGGGCTGGCGATTGCCAAGGACATGATGGGTGACGCCGAACGCCTGCCGAGAGCAGGCGCGCCGCTCGCACTGATCGTCGCGCCGACGCGTGAACTGGCCCTGCAGGTTCATCGCGAACTGGAATGGCTTTATGCCTATGCGGGCGCCCGTGTCGTGTCCTGCGTCGGCGGCATGGACCCTCAACGCGAGAAGCGCGAACTCGAAGCCGGCGCGCATATCGTGGTCGGCACGCCGGGGCGGCTATGCGATCATATCCGCCGCAAGCGTCTCGATGTCTCCGAACTGAAGGCGGTCGTGCTGGACGAAGCCGATGAGATGCTCGATCTCGGCTTTCGCGAAGATATGGAATTCATTCTCAAGACCACGCCGGACACACGCCGCACGCTGCTGTTCTCAGCGACCTTGCCGCGCACAATTATCTCCATTACCAAGCAATATCAGAACGCCCCCTTTCGCATCGAAGTGGCCGGCAGCGACGGCGGCCATGCCGATATTGAGTATCGCGCGATTCGTATCGCGCCGGGCGATGTCGAACATGCCGTCGTCAACGTGCTGCGGTTTTTCGAATCCCCCAGCGCCATCGTGTTCTGCAACACGCGCAACGCGGTGAACCATTTGCAGGCGGCGCTGCTTGAGCGCGGCTTCTCCGTGGTCGCACTGTCGGGCGAACTGACCCAGAACGAACGAACCAAAGCATTACAGTCGCTGCGCGACGGACGCGCGCGGGTCTGCGTCGCCACTGACGTTGCGGCACGCGGCCTCGACCTGCCCAGTTTGGGCCTTGTCATTCATGCCGACCTGCCGAACGATCCGGAAGTGCTGCAGCACCGATCGGGCCGCACCGGACGCGCGGGCAAGAAGGGCATTAGCGTGATGCTCGTGATACCCGCACGCAAGCGGCGTGCGGAATTACTGCTGAATATGGCGGGCATCGATGCGGTGTGGGGGATCGCTCCAACGGTTGAGGAAATTCGCGCTCTCGACCAGCAGCGCATGTTGCAGGACGCGCTGTTCGGCGAAGAAACGACGGAAGACGATCTCGTGCTGGCACGCGCACTGCTCGCCGAGCGATCCGCTGAGGACATCGCGGCGGCACTGGCGCGGCTTTATCGCTCGCGCCTCCCCTCGCCTGAAGACATCCTCGATCCCGGCCAGGGTGGCCGGTCACGCGACGACCGAGGATTGCGCGAAGATCGCGGCGCGAGACGCGACAGCCGCGAGCCGCGCGGCGATGATCGGGCGCCACGCGCGAAATCGAAATCACGCGGCGAGATGCCCGAAGGCAGCGTCTGGTTTCGCGCCGCAATCGGCCGCAACAAGAACGCCGAGGCTCGCTGGCTGCTGCCGATGATCTGCCGCCGCGGCGGAATCGGAAAACAGGATATCGGCGCCATTCGCATCTTCGACGCCAGCACCGAGTTCGAGATTTCCGCGAACGCGGTCGACGAGTTTACCGCCAAGATCAAGCGCCCCGACAAGGAAGACAATATCCGCATCGAGGCGCTGCCGAACGGACCGCAGGGCGATACCCCATCGTTCGACAAGCGCCCGCGAAAGCCTGCGCATAGGGATAAGGATTTCAGCCCCAAACCGCGCCGTGATGACAAACCGCGTTACGACGACAAACCGCGATTTGACGACAAGCCGAAACGCCACGACAAACCGCTGAGGGACGACGCTCGCCGCTTCGAGGGTGCGCCGGCGCGAGGCAAGGGCCCAAAGCCCGGGAAGAGCCAGGATCGCCAGAGCTGGCCGGACGTCGACAAGCCATCTTTCGGCAAGAAGCCGAAGAAAAAGAAACACCGCAAAGGCGCGTAAGCTTCCGCTACGTCGGCTTGCGATAGTCCAGCGCACTGCGTCCTTGGGTAATCAGCCGGGCGCTGCGCTGGTCGCGCAGGTAATTCCATAGCCAACTGATCGCGACGCTGAGCCGGTTGCGCACACCAATCAGAAAATAGATGTGCGCGATCCCCCATATCCACCACGCAAGCGCCCCGCGCAGCTTGATCCGGCCAAAATCGATCACCGCCAGCCGCTTGCCGATCTGAGCAAGACTGCCGGCATGCTTGTAGTGAAACGGCGCGGAGGGCGTCTCGCCGCGCAGGCGGGCTTTGATAATGTTCGCCACGTAGCGCCCCTGCTGTTTCGCGGCGGGCGCGATGCCGGGTACGGGCTGACCGTCGGGTGCAGCGATCGTCACCGTATCACCAACGGCAAATATCTCCGGATGACCGGGCACCGTCAGGTCGGGCTCGACAATCACTCGCCCGGCACGATCGAGCGGCACCCCGAGCCATTCCGCTGCGGGCGACGCACGTACGCCGGCAGCCCATATGATGGTGCTCGATTTCAGATTCTCGCCGCCATAAACTACGCCATCGGCACTGCATTCGGATACTGCGCGTCCCAGCACGACCTCGACTCCGATGCGCTCCAGCGAGCGGTGCGCGTAGTCCGACAGATCCTCGGCGAAGCCCGCAAGCACGCGCGGCCCGGCCTCAATGAGAACAACGCGCGCAGCGCGCGTATCGATGTTACGGAAGTCCGGCGGCAGCGTCACGCGGGCCAGATCCGCGATGGTGCCGGCGAGTTCAACGCCTGTGGGGCCGCCTCCGACAATTACGAACGTCAGCAGCGCGGCACGCCGCTGTGAATCACTCTCACGCTCCGCGCGCTCGAACGCCAGTAAAAGACGCCGACGGATCGTCGTCGCATCTTCGAGCGTCTTCAGGCCGGGCGCGAACGGCTCCCATTCATCGCGGCCGAAATAGGCATGCCGGACCCCGGTCGCGAGCACCAGCGTGTCGTAACCCAGCGCATCACCATCCTCCAGCAACACACGCCGCGCGGCGACATCGACGCCTGTGACCGATGCGAGCAGTGTGGTCACCTCACGCCGCCCGCTCAGTAGGTGCCGTATCGGCCACGCGATTTCCGAGGTTGCGAGCGAAGCAGTCGCCACTTGATAAAGCAGAGGCTGAAACAGATGGTGATTGCGCCGGTCGATCAGCGTGATGCTGACCGGAGTACCCGCGAGGCGGTAGACGGTTTCCAGTCCGCCAAATCCGGCGCCGACCACGACGACACGATGGCAGTCCGGCGCCGTAACGTTGTCTCTTCCGCTCGGAACATCCCGTTCCATCATGTCTCTCCAGAGAAAGGTTCATCAGTTGGCGGGAAATTTCCGGGCAAAGCAAGCCGGCTGTTAGGGGTCACGCGGCATGATCCAACGGATTCACGCGAGAATTTCACCCAACAAGATAACGCTCCGGCCGACGCCCAGCTAGTTTGCATTGAGCAAAGGAATGCCGCCGCAACCGGAGGAAAGCATTATCTGGTGATCGCTGCGTAAAGTTCGGATTCAGTCCTCGCACGTCGCAATTGGACCAGACATTCTGGAGTTCTCAGCTTCCGGGCAACCAATGCCAGCGCGCCGAGTTGATCTCTCCCAGCCGTGGCGGGTAGCAGAACCGAAAAAAACAGATCGACGGGCTCTCCGTCAATCGCAGCAAAATCGATCGGCTGCTTCAGTCTTGTCATGATGCCGTATGGCTCTCTCACCATCGGCAACCTAGCGTGCGGAACGGCCACCCCGCGTCCCATGCCGGTGGATCCGAATTCCTCGCGTTTCAGAAGTTCTGAGGAGACATAGTCCGCCTCCAGGCCGAGGTTCAAAGCCGCCCTCCGCGCCAGATCTCGCAGAAGCAGTTCCTTTTGCGCAATTCGCATGTCGATGACAACATCGGCCGGCGAGAGAAAGTCAGATATCTTCATAGGAACTCCAGGCGGTACAGTCGAAAAGGGCTCGGCTTAGGGACAGCTCCCTATGCTAATCCGGGGCGCGCAGCCGATACCCGATGCCCGTCTCCGTTAGAACGTATTGGGGCCGCTCCGCATCGCCTTCGATCTTTTGCCGGAGCTGACGGACATAGACGCGGAGGTATTGCGCGTCCGTCAGGTCGTCCCAGAGTTCATGCAAAAGAAACTTATGGGTCAGAACCTTGCCTGCATGCTGAACCAGAACGCGTAGCAGATCATACTCTTTTGGCGACAGCTTCACGTCTCGCTCGCCGACCTTGACCAGACGCCGGACGAGATCGACCGAGAGATCGCCGGCGCGGAATATCGGACGCTCGCCATGAACTTGTAACTGATGGCGCAGCGCAGCCCTGATGCGGGCGAGCAGTTCATCCATGCCGAAAGGCTTGGTCACATAATCGTCAGCACCGAGATCAAGCGCCTGAACCTTGCCAGCTTCATCACCCCTGCTGGATAACACGACGATTGGAACGCTGTCGTTCCGCGCGCGGATCACGCGCAGAAGTTCGTGACCTTGTATATCAGGAAGGCCGAGATCGAGAATGACCAGATCCGGATTGTCGTTCATGAGTTCGAGCGCCGTCTTGCCGTTCGGCGCATCGAGAATCTCATAGCCCTGTGTGCTCAGGCCCATCCGCAGCAGCTTGCGGATCGGCGGCTCATCATCGATGACGAGAATCTTGAGCGGAGCGGCGCTCATGCGGCTGTATCCAATGTTTCGGTCGTTTTCGGAATCGGCAACCGGATGGTCAGGATCGCGCCGGTGCGATCGGACCGATTTGCGGCCGAGATCGTTCCGTGCATGGACTCCACGAATCCGCGAGCAATTGCAAGCCCGAGACCGGTGCCGGGCCGCACGTGATCGCCTTTCTGCACGCGATAGAACTTATCGAAAATGTTTTCCAGTTCATCCGGAGGAATCCCGCTGCCCTCATCCAGAATCTGAAGGCAAACGAAATTCGCTTCCTTCCAGCTTTGAATCTGAATCAGGCTGCCGGTCGGAGCATACTTGGCAGCATTATCAAGGAGATTGAAGAGAGCCTGCTCGAAGAGGACTGCATCAAGCTCAAGCATTGGCAAATCGGCCTGCAACCGCAATTCAACACGGTGCTGCGTCAAGATCTTGCTGGCACGCCTGAGCGCAGTATCGATAACTTCGCCGAGATCGTGAGGTGCAGAATTCGGCACGATAGCGCCCGATTCAAGTTTTGTCATATCAAGCAGGTTTGCGATGAACCTGTTGAGTCGTTCGGACTCGTCGATAATCGTCGCAAGCAGCTCGCTTTTCTCCGTATCGCTCAATTTCGCCGAAAGATCCTGCAACGTGCTCGCGGCGCCGAGAACCGAGGACAAGGGTGTCTTGAGATCGTGAGAAATCGACGTCAGCAGCGCGGATCGCAGCCGGTCGGTTTCCATCACGCGCTTGACGTGATCGATATCTTCCACGAGCCGAACACGCTCGATCGCCAATGCCCCTTGATCCATCAACGCGTCGAGCAAACGCGTCTGATCGGGCGTGAGGATCGGTCCTGTACGGTCGTCATCGATTCCAACAACGCCAATCGGTCCGCGACCGGTCCGCATGGGGAGAAATAGTCGCTTCGCTCCGGGCAGCGTGTCCGAGCCGCGCCCAGCGGGGCGATCATTGCTCCATGCCCAGTTCGCGGCCGCGAGGTCGGCCTGATCGAGCTCGTCTTCGGGCGGATACCCTGCCTTGACCGTGATGAAACCATGCTCCGGCAGCAACAGCACAACTCGCACCTTCAACATCAGCGCGGTTTGATACGCTGTCGCCCACAACACATCGTCAAGGGTCGCGGTTCCGGCGAGCTTGCGGCTGAACGAATAGAGATACTCGGTCGTGCGCGCCCTACCCGTCGCCATCACAGCCTGGGTCCGGACCCGCGCCGCGACGTTGGAAACGATCATCGCGATCAGCATGAAGAAGAAGAACGCCGCGACGTTGGTCGGGTCGGTGATGCTGAACGTATAGACCGGCGGCAGAAAGAAGAAATTGTAGCACAGCGAAGCTGCGAAACCAGCAACTAGCGACGGGGACAGACCATAGCGCACCGCGACGGTGACAACGACGGTCAGGAAAACGAGATCGACGTTCTCGATGCCAAGAACCGGAAAAATCAGCTTGCTGATGCCGAGCGCGAGCGCGACGAGCGACAGCGCCACCACATACGGCAGCGGATCGGCGGCCTCCGCGCGCTCCGCCGTCCGCACACCCTTGCCAGCGAATGTCTCCGGATCGAGATTGTCGCCGGCGATGACGTTAATGCTGATATTGCCGGCGCGCCGCACCAGATCGTGGACGACCGAGCCACGCACCAGCTCAAACCACCAGGAACGGGTCGCCTTCCCGATCACAATCTGGGTGACGTTGTTGGCTCGCGCGAAGGCGAGAATGTCGTTGGCGATACGGCGTTCGACGGCAGGGATCGTCAAGGCGTCGGCTCCCAGCGCCTCCGCAAGCCGCAACGTGGTCGCAATCCGGTCGCGCTCAGCGTCGCTCAACTGCAAGCTCCGCCGGGTTTCGATACAGATGGCCGTCCAGGGCGCATGCAGCCGGTCCGCGAGGCGTTTGGTGTAACGGATCAGACCGGCCGCGCGCGGGTCTTCGCTGACGCAGACCAGAATCCGCTCACCCGCCGCCCAAGGCCCCGGGATGGCATTGGCCTGCATGTGATTGAGCAATTGATCGTCGACGCGCTCTGCGGTCCGTCGTAACGCCAGTTCACGCAGCGCAGTCAGATTGCCCGGCGAAAAATAATGCTCAAGCGCGCGCTCGGCCTGTTTGGGAACGTAGACCTTGCCTTCCTTGAGGCGCTGGATCAGATCGCCCGGCGTCAGATCTACCAGCTCGATGTCATCGGCGCGGGCGATGATGGAATCCGGCACGGTCTCGCGCACGCGCACGCGGGTGATCTGTGCGACAACGTCGTTCAGACTCTCGATATGCTGGA
The DNA here is from genome assembly GCA_000826465.1 of Acanthamoeba mauritaniensis. Classification (NCBI taxonomy): domain Eukaryota; phylum Discosea; order Longamoebia; family Acanthamoebidae; genus Acanthamoeba; species Acanthamoeba mauritaniensis. The sequence goes on along the minus strand of CDFE01036311.1, from coordinate 1,647 downwards.
TGTTGACGGCGGTGTAGACATCGATGCCGTTGTCCAGCAGTTCCTCAACATCCATGTAGCGTTTCGGATGGCGGCTGCCGGGCGCATTGGTGTGCGCGAGTTCGTCGACGATGGCGATCTTCGGCCGCCGCGCCAGCAAGCCATCGAGATCCATCTCGTCGAGGGTCTGGCCCTTGTAGGCAAGCGCCTTGCGGGGGAGAACTTCGAGACCGTGCAACAGCGCCTGCGTTTCCAGCCGCCCGTGAGTCTCGACAACGCCGATCACAACATCAACGCCGGCGTTCAGCTTGGCATGCGCGCTCTGCAGCATTTCATAGGTCTTGCCAACGCCGGGAGCGGCACCAAGAAATATCTTCAGGCGACCGCCGCCGTCTTCGCGGCGCGCAGCCTCAAGCAATGCTTCAGGTTGACCTGACCGGGCTTTTTTGGACCAAGCTTTGTGAGAAACTGAGCTTGGAAAGGAGCTTTGGTCATGCCGAAGAAGAGGTTTAATGCGGAGCAGATCGTGGTGCTGCTGCGCCAGATTGAAGTATTGATGTCGCAGGGCAAGGCAGCGCCGGTGGCCTGTCGGGAAGCCGGAATTTCGCAGCAGAGTTATTATCGCTGGCGGAAGGAATACGGTGGCCTTGAGCTCGATCAGGCGAAGCGGATGAAGGATCTGGAGCGGGAGAATGTCCGCCTCAAGCGTCTCGTCGCCGATCTGTCGCTTGAGAAGCAGGTGCTCAAGGACGTTGCCTCGGGAAACTTATAAGCCCTGAGCGGCGACGGCAGGCGGTGGAGGGCATTCGAGGGAAGTATGGTCTCTCGGAACGCCAAGCCTGCCGGATCGTCGGCCAGCACCGCGGAACACAGCGATACACCACCATCGTTCGATCTGATGAGGATGCGTTGACGAGAGCGATTATCTCTCTTGCGTCCCAATATGGGCGATATGGCTATCGTCGGATCACGTCGCTGCTGGTCGATGCCGGCTGGCAGGTCGGGTGTGATCGGGTCCAGCGGATCTGGCGCCGTGAGGGGCTAAAAGTACCCAGCAAACAGCGACCGCGCGGCCGGCTGTGGCTCAACGACGGATCCTGCATCCGTTTGCGGCCGCAGCATCGTAACCATGTCTGGAGCTACGACTTCGTCGAGGCGCAGACCCATGATGGCCGTAAGCTCCGGCTCATGACGCTGATCGACGAGTTTACCAGGGAATGCCTGGCGATCAGGGTTGCACGTCGCATCAACAGCTTCGGCGTCATCGACACCATGGCCGATGTGATGCTTGCTAAAGGCGTCCCTGAGCACATCCGGTCGGACAACGGCGCGGAGATGACGGCCAAGATCGTGCGCAGCTGGTTCGGAAAGCTCGGAGCAAAGACGCTCTACATTGCGCCCGGCAGCCCATGGGAAAACGGCTACTGCGAGTCCTTCAACGGCAAACTGCGCGACGAATGCCTGAACGGTGAAATCTTTTACAGCCTAAAGGAGGCTACCGTCGTCATCGAGCAATGGCGCAAGCACTTCAACACGATCCGACCGCACTCATCTCTGAGCTACCGGCCGCCGGCACCGCAAACATCGGCGCCGACACTGCAGCATCTGGATCGGAGCGCAGCGATGCAGTAGTCTCTATCCAGCTGGTCCAAAATATCCGTCAGGTCA
>CDFE01036309.1:16423-90860 GCA_000826465.1 Acanthamoeba mauritaniensis | reverse complement strand
TGACCTGACCGGGCTTTTTTGGACCAAGCTTTGTGAGAAACTGAGCTTGGAAAGGAGCTTTGGTCATGCCGAAGAAGAGGTTTAATGCGGAGCAGATCGTGGTGCTGCTGCGCCAGATTGAAGTATTGATGTCGCAGGGCAAGGCAGCGCCGGTGGCCTGTCGGGAAGCCGGAATTTCGCAGCAGAGTTATTATCGCTGGCGGAAGGAATACGGTGGCCTTGAGCTCGATCAGGCGAAGCGGATGAAGGATCTGGAGCGGGAGAATGTCCGCCTCAAGCGTCTCGTCGCCGATCTGTCGCTTGAGAAGCAGGTGCTCAAGGACGTTGCCTCGGGAAACTTATAAGCCCTGAGCGGCGACGGCAGGCGGTGGAGGGCATTCGAGGGAAGTATGGTCTCTCGGAACGCCAAGCCTGCCGGATCGTCGGCCAGCACCGCGGAACACAGCGATACACCACCATCGTTCGATCTGATGAGGATGCGTTGACGAGAGCGATTATCTCTCTTGCGTCCCAATATGGGCGATATGGCTATCGTCGGATCACGTCGCTGCTGGTCGATGCCGGCTGGCAGGTCGGGTGTGATCGGGTCCAGCGGATCTGGCGCCGTGAGGGGCTAAAAGTACCCAGCAAACAGCGACCGCGCGGCCGGCTGTGGCTCAACGACGGATCCTGCATCCGTTTGCGGCCGCAGCATCGTAACCATGTCTGGAGCTACGACTTCGTCGAGGCGCAGACCCATGATGGCCGTAAGCTCCGGCTCATGACGCTGATCGACGAGTTTACCAGGGAATGCCTGGCGATCAGGGTTGCACGTCGCATCAACAGCTTCGGCGTCATCGACACCATGGCCGATGTGATGCTTGCTAAAGGCGTCCCTGAGCACATCCGGTCGGACAACGGCGCGGAGATGACGGCCAAGATCGTGCGCAGCTGGTTCGGAAAGCTCGGAGCAAAGACGCTCTACATTGCGCCCGGCAGCCCATGGGAAAACGGCTACTGCGAGTCCTTCAACGGCAAACTGCGCGACGAATGCCTGAACGGTGAAATCTTTTACAGCCTAAAGGAGGCTACCGTCGTCATCGAGCAATGGCGCAAGCACTTCAACACGATCCGACCGCACTCATCTCTGAGCTACCGGCCGCCGGCACCGCAAACATCGGCGCCGACACTGCAGCATCTGGATCGGAGCGCAGCGATGCAGTAGTCTCTATCCAGCTGGTCCAAAATATCCGTCAGGTCAATGGCATTCGAGGATATTCTGGTTTCCCTGACCACCTATCCGGAACGGACGAAGCGGTCAGCGATCGATGATGCTGTCGCCCTTGCCGCCTTGCTTGAATCCCGCATTTCCGCCATCGCCTGCGAAGTGAGAGTACCCGCGCCGGCTAGTCCGATAGGCAACGCTCTCCTGAATGTCCCGGCGCTGGTCTCCGCCGAACTGAAGAAAAGTGCGGCCGCTGCCGCGGAAGAACTGGCCGACTTTCGAAAAGCAGCCGAACAAAAGGGTGTGTTTCAGGAAGCCATTCTGGAAAAATGCACGACACCAGAATTTCCGGACCTGATCACCGATTACGCACGTCTCAGGGATCTTACTATCATCCCGATTCCCGATGTCGATACCGTCGAACAGTGGCTCGCCGAAACCCTGATCTTCGGCTCGGGGCGACCCATAGTTGTTCTTCCGGAGCGACCGAAATGGAGCAGGGCGGTCGCGTTGAATACGGTAGTCGTCGCGTGGGATTTCAGCCGGAATTCCTCGCGGGCCGTGGCCGACGCCTTGCCGATCCTTAAGAAAGCGAAGCTTGTCTCCGTACTGACGGTGATTAATGAGAAGGTATTATCCAGCGGGCGCTCCGGCGCTGAGCTTGCGAAATATCTGGCACGTCATGGAGTCAATGTCGTTCTCGACGAAGTCGACGCCGCCGGCCGCGATATCGCCACCGTGTTCGAATCGCACTTGACGTTGCGAGATGCGGATCTCCTGGTGATGGGGGCCTATGGTCATTCGCGCTTTCGCGAATTCGTCCTTGGGGGTGCCACCAGAAGCATGCTCACGCGTCCGCAGGTCCCGGTGTTTCTCTCGCACTAATTGGGTGCTATGTCGGAGCGAGTGATTGTATGAGCACTCGTAACGCCCATTTGTCGGATACGGCCACCGCTGCAAGCTTGATGCGGCCATCAGGCTGATGAGAGAATCGGAGTCTGCCCCCGCTGTGTCGGTGCTTCATCGAGCCTATCGCCGTGAACTCGATGAGGCACATACCCGAGCAACGACAGCTCTCCGTTCTGCCGGATTTCGTCGTTTGATCGACGACATCCTCAAGTCGATAATTGAGCAACAAGTTCAGGCGAGCCGGGAAGGGCGCTGAGAAAATGGCCAAGCCCTTACGCCATCTTCAGGCCCATCTCGGCGAGGTCACCGATATGGATTCCCACCTCAAAATCATCAATCATTTGATGAAGAAAGCTGGGCAGCGTCCCATGCCGAGACCGGGCGCTCGCTCAAGCAGTGCGCGATTGTCGACGCGGCTGGTTGGTCATCAAGCGCGGTGGCGAGAGAGGCTAGAAGGCGGTCGCTGCCTGTGGAGCGTTCGAAGCCGCCAAACCGCTCTGGACCAGACACTATCGTTGACGTGCAGGCTCGTGACCGAGCTACACGACGTCCTTGATGTAGGTCAAAGGCATCATTGCAAGCTCGGATAGCGTTGTCCGGAGGCTTTCAAATGCATCTTAAAAGCACAGCCCGGAGCTACAGCACTGTCACCAAGATTCTGCATTGGTTGACGGCTGTTCTTGTCGTGACCTGTTGGATGCTTGGCGTTTTGACGGACGATTTTCTGAAAACAGCAAGCCGCACCGTCACTATATTTGCTCACATCGCGGTAGGATTGACGCTGCTTGACGTTCTCGTGCTGCGAGCGCTCTGGCGCGCCATGTCTTCGCCCCCTTCGGCAGAGCGCCGGTATTTGGGATATGGCCCATAGTGGGCAGGCTGATGCACTATGTGCTGTACGCGATGCTTCTGATGGTGCCAGTTACCGGCATCCTGCTTCAGTTTTCTTATGGTAAGGGCCTGCCGCTTTACGGTGTTGCCGAAATTCCTTCGCCTTTGGCGTTCGATGCCAAGCTCGCAAGTATTATGATGGAGGTGCACAAATTTTCCGGTCATGCGTTGATGATTTTGGCGGCCGCTCACGCACTTGCTGCACTTGTTCATCATTACGTGTTTCGCGATCGCGCCCTTGTCCGGATGCTGCCGCGCTCGAACGGCTCATGACGGGTCATGCGCCCTAGTTCTTGGCAGCATGCCGTCCAACACGCCGGCCGCTCCCACTCAAGCGGCGGCTTGGACTGCCGTTGCTGGTTCCCTATGGCACTGGTGTGCTCTTGGCACCGCCGCCGGTCCGCCGGTGTCTATGCACCATGGTCGTTTCTTCTCGCCGCGGTCATCATGGCGCACCGTGGCTTCGTATACTAATTGTCCACTAGGTTCCGGTCAGCGCAGGCGAGGCGGCCTATTTGAAGGCCGTCTCGAGTCGCTCCGGCTTTCGACTTTGGTAGGTTTGATGACGATCGGCATTGCGACGGTTTCCTCCGCCGTCGTGGCATTAGGGTCCGCCGGTTACATCCAGCAGTTTCTGGATTGGCCCCGGGGATCTGATCGTCATGGCGGTCGTAGTCCTGCTCGGTGCCGTCGCGGCGTGGGGTATTCTCGAATCGTGGTGTTGGCCAGCCTGTTCACGCTGATCGAAGTGGGCGGGCTCATTGAGATCATTGCAATCGGTGTCTATTCGGCGTTCCGATCGTGGCTGCGCTCACGAATGTTCCCCCCTTGGAAACCACAGCGCTGTCCGGCATTGCGTTTGGTCGTCTGCTGGCCTTCTTCGCGTTCACGGGATTTGAGGATCTTGCCAATGTGGTTGACGAGGCCAAGCAGCCGCGCCGCGGTATTCCTCGCGCAATGGTTTTGACGCTGCTGATATACGGTGTTGTACGTTCTCGTTGCGGCAGTCGCAGTTTGCACCGTGTCGATCGAACGCCTCGCGTTGTCGCCGGCGCCGCTCAGTTTGTTCCTTCGCGCGGTGGTAGAGGTCAATCCGAGGACTATCAGCCTCATCGCGATTGTGGCGGCGCTGAACACGATTCTAACCAGATGACCCTGGCCTCGCGCGTGATCTACGGATTGGCTCGGGACGGGACGGGGATTTGCCGCACATGCCTGCGCGGGTTCACCTCGTCATGGGAACGCCCGTCGTGGCAACTGCTTGATTATGGCCTGTGTGATTCCGCTCGAGCTGTCGGTCCCGTTAGTCTGGTTGGCGGAAGGGTCTTCGTCTGGTCAATACTGCGTTGCTAAGACTTCGGTATCGCTCGTCTAATCTTCTCATCTTCGCCTTGCTTGGAAGGGTACGCTCATCTGCATGCGGATATGCAGCTCAAATCGGTTCCACCGATTGTGATATTGAAAAAATATGACGAGAATCGAGTTTGTGATTCTACCGCGAAGTGGGGATAGGCGGACAAGGCCACGCCTTATGCAAGGCCGCGTTCAGTGCGTCAATCGCGGCCTTTCTTCGTTGCGCCGGATTCAGCAGCAGATGGTCGCAGAAGATATCGGCCGCTTGATAGGGAATATCCCCGCCAGGGGTGCAGTAATTACGAACGGCTATCCAAGCCTTCTTCAGCCCAAACTTCTCTATGTCACCTCTTTCCAGAGCCCCTTCCAATTCTGTGGCGATCGTATCCGAATCCATGTCCGCCCTTTCCAGAGCGCCCGAGACGTATGCGATGACGATTTCGCGGTTTGAACGCTTGCACAATTCAAGCATGCGAATGCCGTCGGCCTTAATGGTTTGGGGTGAGAAAAGCGCGAGCGCTACGCCCGCGGCCAGCATCTGCCGTCTTGCTGAAATGGCCATCATCTTCTTTCTGACCAGTATCCGTCTGGACCTTGATTGTTCTAGTGCGACAGCATGATCCAGCCCGGCGGGTTCACCAGAACCGAGCGCGTCGCGCCACCCAGGATGAATTCCCGCAGTTTCGAGTGCCCGTAAGCACCCATCACCAACAGATCGGAGCTATGAGCGGCGACATAGCTCTCGATAAAGCTGCCGATGGTGTGCTGGTCGGTCTTCTTCACCTCTTCGTAAATGGCGTCGACGCCTTCCGAGGTGAGCTGTTGTGCGAACTCGCGCCCGCGCGCTGCCGACGGCATCGGTTTGTCGTCCGTTGCCGAGAATATCCTGACGTGAGACGCGCGGCGCAGAAACGGCATGGCGTCGCCGACGGCACGGGCCGCGGGCCGGCTGCCGTCCCACGCGACTGCGATGTTTGCGAAGGATCCGGCCAAAGGGCGAATCGGGCGCTCCGGAAATATTAGAACCGGACGGCCGGACTCGAAAATCAAGCGTTCTGCGATCTCCTGGTGGTGGCTGTCGTTCCGGCGAACAGGGAGAACAGCCATGTGATGAACGCGAGCCTCCTCCACCAAAAGACGGAGGCTTTCATAAGGGTTCCGCTTCTCGATTCTGCACTTCGTCAGAACAGGACGATCCATTGCGATCTCCCGGAAAGTGTTCGCGAGATCCTTGGCATTCGCTGCACTTTTCCTTGCCTCGGCCTCTAGGAATTCTCCGATGTGAGCGCCCTCGAAATACAGTCCAGGTTCGATCTCCGTTTCCAGAACGAGGGCCGAGATGCGCGTACGAACTTGCCGGCGAGCTTTGGCAGTATCGCACGGCTTCGACAAGCTTTCCGCGAGATCCACCACCGCGGCGATGGCGGCTGCATCGGGGGGCTCCGGATAGTTAAGGAGCGGAAAAAAGACATCACGAATGGCCATGGCGAATTCTCCCTTTCGCCCATGATGCGGCGGACGCCAAAAGCTGTCTTGATCTGGATCAGAGGCATCGCTTCCAAGAAGAATAGTCTTCCAAATAGCCTAGTGCCGACCTCAGGAGGAGCGAATGAAGGCCCATCACATCATGACCCATCATGTCATCACAATCGCCCCCGATGCGACGCTCGCCGACGCCGCCCGGCTCATGCTTTCCAATCACATTAGCGGTTTGCCCGTCGTTGACACAAAGGGCGAGCTTGTCGGAATCCTGACGGAGCGAGATTTTCTTCGCAGGCTGGAACTTGATACCCAGCGGAAGAGGCCACGCTGGCTTGAATTCATCCTGGGTCCAGGCCGGATGGCAGAGGACTACGTCAAGACGGCAGGCTGGAAGGTGCGCGAGGTCATGACGCGGAATCTTTACACCGCGGCTGAAGAGACCCTGCTGGTCGAGATTGTTGTGCTCATGGAAAAGAATCATATCAAGCGCGTGCCTATCATGCGTGGGAAAAAGATCGTTGGCATGGTCAGCCGTCAGAATTTTGTACAGGCTGTGTCAAGTTTGTCGCGCGGTCTGCCGGATCCGACGCCGGATGACACCAGTCTCCGTAATCGCATCCTTGCGACCATCGAGGATCACCACTGGGCGCCGATCGGGATCAACGCGATCGTCCGGAACGGCGTTGTCGATCTGTGTGGTGTCATAACTGACGAGCACGTTCGTCAGGCCATCATCGTTGCGACGGAAAATGTCCCAGGTGTCGAACAGGTTCACGATCACCTCGTGTGGGTCGATCCGATGTCCGGCATTTATCTTCTTTCACCGGAGGAGGAGATGGAGAATCCTTCCGTGCAGGCGAAGGCATCGTAAACGGTACTGATGCAACAAGCCTAATTCTCACGGTCAATCCTTGCTTAAATTCGCCTTCACCGTATTTCTGCTGGAACTGACGCCCGGGCCGAATATGGCCTATCTTGCAGCGTTATCTCTAGCGCGCGGCCGCGTCGCGGGTCTCATTGCGATCGCGGGGATCGCACTTGGCCTCGCCACCCATGCCGTTCTTGTGGCTCTCGGTGCGGGAGCTGTTATTCAGAGCTATCCGGTTCTGTATAAATCGCTTCGATGGGCCGGTATCGCCTATCTCCTCTTTCTGGCTTGGGCGACCATGCGTGGCTAACCGACGGAGCGCCATTCTTGCTCGCGATCGACCTGGAGGAAGAGCTTTAGCGTCGAAAAGTCACGCCCAGGTGGTCACCTCGCCGCCAGACGACCGGCATGGGCGCCGCCGGTGTTCCAATTCAAGGATCAGAACAAATGCGTCCGGCAGGGTCGCCGAATGCCTGACGCTGAGCGCGGCACCGGTCGCTGAGAGATTATGAACTGTGCAGGTTACCAAGCGACTGCCAACAACGATCGATCCTGCCTTGTGAATCTTGCGTCTGACCGCAACGCGTATCTTTTTCATTGCAGCGGGCTTGCGATCCGCGTCCACCAATCTGAGTTTACATATCGATGTTGTGCAGCTTGCGGCGATTGCGCAGGATGATCTGGCGCGCACCGGAAAAATCGAGCACGCCTTCGTTATGAAGCTGTGACAGCACACGAGACACCGTCTCAAGCGTCAGGCCAAGATAGTCGGCAATGTCCCTCCGGCGCATCGGGAGAGCCATTGTGCCAGTGATCGCGAGGCGATGGTCCATCTCAAGAAGAAATGTCGCGACGCGCTCTAGGGCAGTCTTTCTACCGAGCAGCAGCATATGATCCTCGGCGTGCCGCAGATCACTTGCCGTCATGGTCCAGAGATTGCGGGCGACGTGAACGTCGGTGGCCGCTGCCTGTTCAAGCCCGCGGCGTTTGACGAGGCGCACCGTCGTATCGACGATGGCCTCTGCGGTCAGGCGATGGACGCTGCCGGATACCAGCCCGAAAACATCGCCCGGCAGATGAAAGGCGCCGATTTGACGTCGGCCATCGGAGAGCAGTTTGTAGGTGCGAACAGCTCCGCAGACCACCTGATAAACGTAATCCGCCGGCTCATCCTCCCCGTAGATTTCCTCGTCCCGTCCGTAATAGAATTCGGTCGCAACAAGGTTGGCGTGACCGGCGATAATGCCAAACTGGTCCGTGGCTGGCACCGCGCGGATGACCGCTTGGCTGTTGACGATTGCATCGGCGGATTGGGTGAGCATGGCCATCTCCTTCGGCGGCAGATGGTTGTTTTTACAGGGGACAATGCCCGCCGGATATTTCGCGCGATATCTTAGGGGCTGCACCCTAAGTAGTTTACCGGAGGCGCTGGCCGGCGTGGCTGTTCCGTTGAACCGCGGCACGGATCTGGGAGGCTAGACTCTCCTCTGCATCCGGTTTGAAGAGGACCAGATTAATTCCGGCAACTGTTGCGTTTGTCCGGATACTTTCGTCCGGGTAGCCCGTGATCAGAATAATTGGAGCAGACACGTTCCGGTCCCGTAGTCTGTTCGCGATAGCTATGCCGCTCATGTTGGGCATCTTGAAATCGAGAACGAAGCAGTCGAACTGCTCAGTGACCGCAGCGTCCAGCATCGCCGCGCCGCTTCTGAACGTCCGGACATCGAAACCTTCCGTTTCAAGAAGGAATCGAAGCGAACTGAGGACGTCGAGGTCATCATCGACCACGCAAATCCTGGATTTTGTAACAGGTGAGGCCATCGTGAGGGGCCCTGAAAAGTACGAGTGACGCATGCTCAAAACATAGCGGTGCGCCGAAAGACCATCTTGACCTGTCTCAATCCTTCAGGATGCCGCCCCGCATCGCCAGCCGGACCAGTTCCGAGATGCTGCTCGCCTGCATCTTCGTCATGACATTTGCCCGATAAACCTCGATAGTCCGGGGACTGATACTGTAGTCGCGGGCGATCAGCTTATTGGAGAGCCCCGCGATAAGGCCATCCATCACCTGCCTCTCACGCGGACTAAGCGAGGCAATCCGTGATGCGATGTCCGCGCTAATCGACTCGTTTTTCGAGCTATCGGTCTGGCTCAGGGCAGCGCTGATCATGAGGACGAGCCGCTCGTCATCGAATGGCTTTTCAAGAAAATCGATCGCGCCGAGTTTCATTGCTTCCACAGCGAGGGGAATATCGCCATGCCCCGTCATCATGACGGTGGGCAGCGCCTTCGGTTCCTTCTTGAGCCGGCGCAGCAGGTCAATCCCGTCCATGCCGGGCATCCGCACGTCGGAGATAACACAGCCGAACGCTAGGTCGGACAACGTTTCGAGAAATGTCAGCGCGCTATCGTAAAGCCTCACATTGAAGCCCGCCGAGCCGAGCAAAAAATCGAGAGAATCCCGCATAGCAGGATCGTCGTCGATGACATACACATTTCCCTTATGCGGCATCATTCCAGACTCTCGCTTGATTTGGCCGGCAGCGTGAAGCGGAATGTCGCGCCGTCCGAGGGGTTGCTTTCAACGGACATGCGGCCGCCATGCGCCTCCACGATTGACCGACTGATCGAAAGTCCCACGCCCATTCCTGTCTCCTTGGTCGTAAAGAACGTCTGAAACAGCTTTGCCCGCACGTCGTCGCTGAATCCGTGTCCCGTATCGGATACCTCGACTTCGATCATGTCTTCCGGGGCCCTGGTATTCGTCACCACCAGTTCGCGCCGATCAGCGTCGACCATGGCTTCAAGCGCATTCCAAAACAGATTGACCAGAACCTGCTGGATCTGGACTCGATCGACGAGTACCAGATCGCAGTCGGGGTTCAGATTGAAGCGCAGCAAGATACCCTGTTCCCGGGCGCCCGTCAGGCCAAGCGCGCCGGCTTCTTCAATCAGCTTCGAAAGACTTTCGACGCGCCTTTCTGATTCTCCGCGCTTCACGAAATCGCGAAGACGCCGTATAATCTGTCCCGCACGAAGAGCTTGTTCCGCTGCGCGATCCATGGCGGTGGCGATTTTGACAGCATTCGGGTCTTCACTCAAGGTCAACAGGCGGCGTGAGCCCTTCATGCAGCGGCTGGTTCAGTTCGTGTGCGAGCGCGGATGCCATCTCTCCCATCGCGCTCAAGCGCGAAACGTGAGCGATTTCGGATTGAAGTTCCTGAAGCCGCGCCTGGGTTTGCTGATGTTCGGTCAGATCGCGGACGAATCCTGTAAAGTACGGTTGTCCGCCGGATTCCATTTCGCCAACGGAGAGATGCATCGGAAACGTTGTTCCGTCTTTGCGCTGGCCGGTCACGATCCGGCCGATACCGATGATATGCCGCTCGCCCGTTGATTGGTAGCGGGCAAGGTATCCGTCATGACGCCGCCTGTCGGGGTTGGGCATCAGCACGCTGACGTTCTGGCCGATAGCCTCCTGTTCGGTATAGCCAAACTGCCTTTCGGCGGCGGTGCTGAAGAACTGCATGATGCCGCGGCCGTCAATAACGATCATCGCATCGGGAATCGTCTCCAGGATGGATCGAAGGTGACCTTCTCGCGTCCTCAATGCTTCTTCAGTTTGCTTTTGATCGTCAATTTCGAGAATGATCCCGCTCAGATGAAGAGGTGCGCCGTCATTGCCTTTGACAACGCTGGCACGGGTCCGAACCCAATGACTACGTTCGTGCGTTGCGCGCACCCGATACTGAATATCCAGGTTGCAGCCGGTCTCGACAGATTGCTTCACGGCGAGTTCGGTGCGCTCACGATCCTGAGGTTCAAGTAGCGAGAGAAAAAATTCGTAACTCACAGGCTGATCGTTTGAAACGCCGAGTAGGCTTCGTGCCGAAGCGGACCAGATCAATTTGCGGGTTGAAACGTCGAGATCCCAAGTGCCGATACCGGCCCCGTCGATACCAAGCCACAAATGTTCGTCACGAAAAGGCCCGTCGGGTGTTGCCTCATCGGTTCTGGTCAAAATCCATCGCCTCTAGGTCCCGGGCCGGGTCTCATGCCTTAACAAGAGGAAAATCTCCGCACCCGTCAAGCCGAGTATTGGCCCAGTTAGAGACATTGCTCAAGTCCGAACCGAGGTTAGCCGTCAAATTCAGCAGAGGCCTAGAGAGCGGTTTGCGGGGTAGGGTTATTCCTGAGGCTGCTCTCCGTGAAGCGCCGCAAGCACAAGGCCGGATGAGACCTCGAAAACCTCATGGCCGTGCGCGATTAGATGCTCGTAGTCCTCCTGCAGCAGATCTAGCTGACGGTGACCGCAGTCCCGGACCGCGGTCGCGATGTCTTTGACAGAATGGGCCCCCGCAATTCTCGAAATACAGTCCTGGGTGATCTTCACCCCCGAGCGGGCATAATCCAGCGCGTCTTGGCTGGCCCGGATGATTTCGCACAGAGCCAGTCTCTGTGCACCGAGAGCAAACCGCGTTCCCCGGCCGGCAATCTCGGTTAACTGCGAGGAAACATCATTCTGCTGTTGCGCGGCATTTGCATTCACTTGATTGTCAATATTCGGCATAACTGTTCTCCCACGTTAGCGCTTGAATATCCGGGTGAGCGCCGATGGTCGTTGAGTGACATCAATCATGCGGGCATTGGCGCGGGGCTATTTCTGCCAGCAGCGGTCGCCGGAAAGAGGTTCACTTGCCTCCAGGCCGAATTCCAGATGTGTCGACGAGTAATTCAGCGTCTCTGGCGGCAGCGACCTTAGGCGGACCGCCAGTCTCAAATATGCATGCCGTGTCTCCCTAGCGAAGAAAGGTTAACTCGCGTCATGGTTGTCGACGTTGATCTCGACCAATCGGATCTAGGAGCTCTGGTCGCCGAATCCACCTGGTTCATCCTTCGGGGCTCTCCGATTGCTTGCGATTGATCCGGATCAAGCCCCTTCCCCGAATTCGCGGTCAAAGTATCTGATGGCAGCGCAAGCCGCCTTTGATCACTCATGGTCGCCGCAAATTTCAGGGATACTTTCATTGTCCACATTTCTTGAGGAAACGGCTGCTGATTGCATGACGCGCTCCGTGAAAACGGTGACGCGCGACCTGACCATGCCAGCGTTAGTGCTGCTGTTCGAACGTGATGATTTCAATGCTTATCCAGTTGTAGAGGGTGCCCACGTTGTGGGGTTAGTTACCAAGTTTGATTTCCTGAGGTGCTTTGCCTTTACGCCGGCGCAAATGGTGCCACGTTACGACGACCTCATGAGAACGGTCGTTGCTGATGTCATGACGCCAACGTTCATATATGTAGGCGCGGAAACAAAGCTCACGCGAATTCTGCAGCTTATGGTCGAGCATCGCGTCAGAAGCATCCCCGTAATCGATGCCGAGAAACTCATCGGCATCGTTTCTCGGGAGGACGTCATGAAATCGTTAAAGCGATGCAGCGGCGAGGTTTAGACTGTCAGCTCTAAAGCGGAACAACCGACACGACGCGATAGGTATGAGTGCGGCCTTCTTCCGTGATGGAGACGTACTCCCCCGGCTCAAATTTTTCCTCTGCGAAATGGTATCCCGTCTCATCGTCGTGTTCGCCGGAAATGTCGTAGTGGAATGCCCAGTGTCCGCCGGTGCGGTGAATGAGGTGGCCAAGATCATCGGGCTTTCCGGGCCGAAACCGCGCGACCCGGCAGGCTTTGCGATGTTGCCGCCACATCTTTGGATCGAGCAAGCCGTCGGAATCTAGAGGCCCGACGAAGACGTAAGCTATTCCCGAATCGCCAAGCGGATGCTCGGTCTCCCGCGCCAGATCGAGTCTGATCTGACGAAAGCTCGATGGCAGGCTTGAATTCAAAATTCGCCGGGGCTTTGATTGGCGCATGGCGCAGGGTTCTCCCATCTGCTGTATCTGTAGTTTCGTTTGCGGGGGCAAGGCGGTCGGATCTTTATTCAAGGCTCTTCATGAACGCGAGAAGGTCGTTGATCTGGTCTGGATCGAGCTGAAAGGCAGGCATGGTGGGGTGGCCGGTATAGATCCCCTCCGCAAAGGCCTCCGCGAGCATCTCGACTTTGTAGCGCAGATGGAGGTCGCGGAACGGGGGAGCAATCTTCAGTGGACTCGGATTGAACCGATCTATGGCGTGACAGCGCGCGCAGTTTGTCTTCGCGAAAACGAAACCGCGCCGCTCCCCGGGTGATGCCGCTTCAGCTGGTGTCGCCAGGATGATTGCGATCGCTAGGCAGCCGTAAAGATATGCATCGTCGATGTTTCGGTGTGTGGCGCGAGTTTGCGTGTCGATCTTGCGGGAATCGTCGCATCTCGCATTGATTTGCATCAATCCATCACCGTCAATGTCGTTATGGTTATCGTGAAAACGATCACTTTGTGGTCCGGCGAAACGTTATCGCGAAGGCAAGTTCGAGATGTCTCATAGCGGATCAGGTCGTCTATACGGTGAAACCGCAGGCTGTCTTCTCTGTGCCATACGATCGCTCAGCATTTGCGGTGCGCTGGATGAAGGAGAGCTTCGGGAGTTGGCAAGGCTGTCACAACGCGTGCGCTTTGGTTCCAAGATGCCGTTGTTCGCGGAGGGAGACCATTCCGATGCGGTTTACAATGTGTCGGAAGGAACGGTTCGCCTCTACAAGCTGCTGCCTGACGGCAGGCGGCAGATTATCGGATTTGCGCTGCCTGGCGATTTCATAGGAGTTGTGCCGGGTGTTCGCTGCGGCCTCTCGGCGGATGCGATCGGGTCGGTCATGGCATGCTGGCTTCTAAAGGAGTCTTTCTTACGTTTCATAGAGTGCAAACCGCGCATGATGCCGCGCATCGGCAGATCCGCTCAACCCGCTTCTTGTTCACCGTCCAGTCGGCCCTGCGAAGCAATGCCGTAACTCGGCGATATCCGTAGCGGCCATATTGGCGGGCAAGTTCAATGATATCGGCAGTTAAAGCTGCCTCGTCGTTGGAATCTTGCGCTGCGTCGATCGGTGCTGCCCGTCTCTCGGATATGCCAAGCTCGGTCATCACATCACAGTTTCCTGGCTCTAATGACGGATATGCGTCCAATTCCCACAGACTGCGACGATTGTCGGCGTATGCCGACAAAGCCGGCCTTAACAAGAAAACCCGTCCAGCTTCCGTTCAGATGTGGCGTTGCGGCAGCCGGCCCAGAGATGCGCTCAGTGAATTTGAGTATTCGGTGCTCATTGGAATTTGTCGGCTTATCGTAGTCTGCCACATGTAAAGTGCCGCCGCGTCGCAGGATCCTTCGCAATTCGTTTGCAAGGCGATACTTTTCATCGGGCGAGCGATCATGGAAAGTAAGTACGCTCACGGCCTTATCGAAAGAGCCGGTGCCGAACGAAAATCGATCGCCAGTCGTCTCGGCCAAGACCTGAACATTCTCGATGTGACGGCGCGTGATGTCCCGCACCGCTTTCGCGACGCTACTTGGGTCAGGGTCCAAGGCGACAAAGGTCGTGCTTGGAAAACGCAATGCAAGCATAATCGCCATCGACCCGCTACCTGCGCCGAAATCAAGAATGCGGTCGTCCGCCCGAGGCGCAAGAGAATCGATAACCGCTTCCTGCCAGGATCGATCACTCATCACTACGTCGAAAAAGCCTTCGTAGAGAAGTCTGGCAAAACCAAGCCGTATTCGGTTGGAAACACGCGCCAATCCAACCACTGCCTGCGGCGGTGACATGTTTTTCCGTCCAATGCAGATCAATCCCAAGCTAAGCCAAAACACTAATCGGGAATTAAAGGCTGCAAGTTGAGCCAGATCAACGACCTGCGAGATTCTTGGGGTCACAAGGGAGAAACTTGAGGATACCGCCAGCACGTATGAATGGGCGGGTGAGTAAAACGACGATGCGCCTCTCTCGAACCATCTTGGCCCTGGTGACCGCGCTGTCGGTGGCAATGCTGCCGATGGCGGGAGCTGCCATTTCTGGCTCGATGGCGTACGGCTTGGCTGAGGTCGCATCGCAAGAAATGGCAGCTGTGGCTTCCGACGTGCCGGAAGCCCTGGACGACTGCGGTGCGGACCAGACCAAGGCCAACCCTTGCGACCAGCCGAGCGATCAGTGCCCGCTGGCCTTCTGCGCGTCGCAGTCGGGTGCCGTGGCTGATATCGCCAGTTTTCCTTTTGATTTCCCGATCGTGGCGGGAAATCCGCTCCCCATTCCGGTGGATCAGGTCGTCGCTTTGCATAGCGGCAGTCCGCCGTTCCGTCCTCCGCGCGTCTGATCTTCTCTCGCGTGCTGCCGACGCGCAGGCCGTTTGCGCTCGCGTGTGGCGACAATTCCGCGCGCCTTCGATTCGGTTCCGAAGCCGTGGATAGACCAGACCCATGAGGAGAAGATCCAATGATTTCAAAGTTCACGCGCGTCGTGGCGTTCGCCACGGTGGTGAGTCTCGCAGGCTCCGCAGCATTCGGGGCAGCAAGCGATTACGCATTCGAGCCCGTCAATGCGGAGATGAAGAAGGGCGACGACGTGACGGTGGCGGTGCGTCTGATCAACAAGGCCACGGGAAAGCCGGTGCCGGACGCAGTCATCATCCGCACCCGCGTCGACATGGCGCCTGACGGCATGGCGGAGATGGAATCGCCGGTCAGCCCGCTGCCGGCAAAGGAGCCTGGCGTCTACGCCTTCAAGACCGATTTGCCGATGGCTGGTCGCTATCAGCTCAGCGTAGCCGCCAAGGTACAGGGCGAGGCGGAGACTGTGATCGGCAAAGTGGTGATCAAGGCGGGCAAATGAGGTTCTCGTCGGCGCTCCGTGGAGCGCCGACGCACCTTAATCCAGCTCAAAGTGCCTGCGTGAATGCGCTCTTACGGTGAATTATATGAACAAGCTTCTGACCACACTTGCAGCCAGCATCGGGCTCGCCGCCGTCGGCGTTTGGCTGAGCCAACAGCCGCTCTTGCGGGCGCAGATCCATCTGACCAGCGCGGCCGCGGCCGAGCGGCTGGTGCTATACTATCGCGACCCGAGCGGCGCGCCGTTCTGGTCGGCTGGTCCCAAGAAGGATCAGCAAGGTCGCGACTATCTCCCCGTCTACGACGACCAAGAGCCGTCCTTCGATCCGCCTGCGAAGCCGCAAGCCGCTCAGGGGGCGCGCAAGATCCTGTACTACCGCAATCCGATGGGGCTGGCGGACACGTCGCCGGTGCCGAAGAAGGACGGCATGGGGATGGACTACATCCCCGTTTACGAGGGCGATGACAGCGACGACGGTTCGGTCAAGCTCTCGCCGGGCAAGATCCAGCGGACCGGCGTGAGATCGGCCCCAGCCGAACGCCGCGCGATCCGAACCTTGGTGCGGGCACCCGGCACGATCCAGCTCGACGAGCGCCGCATCTCGGTCATTGCTATGCGCGCGGAAAGCTACGTGCAAAAGGTCGCCAATGTCACTACCGGGTCGAGCGTCTCGGCAGGGCAACCGCTGATGGAAATCTACAGTTCCGCCGTCGCGGTGGCTGCGGCCGAGTATCTCGCGACCATCAATTCCAAGGTAACCGGGGGTATCGAGCTGTACGGCCGCGGTTCTCGGCAGCGGCTGATGAATCTCGACGTTCCCGAGCCGGTCATCGCGGCAATGGAGAAGAGCAGAACAACCCCAATTGCGATTCAATGGTCCGCGCCGCGCGACGGCATTGTGCTGGAGCGCAACGCCATCGAAGGCATGCGCGCGCAACCAGGCGACGTTCTCTTCCGCATTGCGGATATTTCGGTCGTGTGGGCTCTGGCCGACGTGGCGGAACGCGATCTCGGTAGCATTGCGGTCGGTCAGCCCGTTGCGGTGCGCGCCCGCAGCTTCCCCGGGCGGGAATTTTCCGGCAAGATCAGCGTAGTCTATCCGCAGGTGAACCGCGAAACGCGAACCGCGCGGGTCCGGATCGAACTGGCGAACGCCGACCTCGCGTTGCTGCCGGACATGTATGTCGACGCTGAGATCGGCACCGCCAGTGGGACAGCGGTCGTCGCCGTCCCTGACAGCTCCGTGCTCGATACGGGCAGCAGGCAAGCCGTCTTCATCGACAAGGGCGAGGGCCGCTTCGAGCCGCGCACTGTCAAGCTAGGCCGCCGTGGCGACGGCTACGCCGAGGTGAAGGAGGGCGTGAGCGAGGGCGAGGCGATCGTGACCTCGGCCAATTTCCTGATCGATTCCGAAAGCAACCTGAAGGCCGCGCTGAAGGGCTTTGCGGAAGCCGCCACGCCGCAGACGACCGAAGCTTCAAGCGGGGCGAAACACGTGGGAGGGCACCAATGATCGCCCGAGCCATCGCCTGGTCGGCACGCAATCTGCTGTTAGTGCTGTTCGGCGCCGCCTTTGCGACAGCCGCCGGCCTTTACGCGCTCGTGCATCTTCCGCTCGACGCCATCCCCGATCTTTCCGACACCCAGGTGGTCGTCTACACCGAATATCCCGGTCAGGCGCCGCAGGTGATTGAAGACCAGGTCACCTATCCCCTGACCACGGCAATGCTGACGGTTCCAAAATCGAAAGTCGTGCGCGGTTTCTCGTTTTTCGGCGTGTCGTTCGTCTATGTCATCTTCGAGGACGGCACCGACATCTATTGGGCGCGGTCGCGCGTGCTCGAATTCCTCAACGCCGCGGCCTCGCGGCTGCCAGCCGGCGTGACACCGACGATCGGCCCCGACGCCACCGGCGTGGGATGGGTCTATCAGTATGCGGTGGTGTCGAAAGAATTGAACCTCGCCGAGACACGCACCATTCAGGACTGGAACCTGAAATTCGCGCTGGCCAAGGCTGAGGGTGTCGCGGAGGTGGCCAGCGTCGGCGGCTTCGTCAAACAATACAACGTCATCCTCGACCCGCAGCGCATGCGTGATCGCGGCATCACTATGCAGAAGATGCGCGATGCGATTCGCGCCAGCAATGCCGATGTCGGCGGCCGAACGGTGGAGCTGTCAGAGTTCGAATACGTCATTCGCGGCAAGGGCTATCTGAAGAACATCAACGACCTCGGCAACATCGTGCTGAAGACCAACAACGGCACGCCGGTTCTGCTGCGCGATGTCGCCCGCGTGGAACTCGGGCCGGACGAGCGCCGCGGCATCACCGAGCTCAATGGTGAGGGAGAGGTCGCCAGCGGCATCGTGCTGCAACGTTTCGGCGTCAATGCGCTTGACGTGATCGACAACGTCAAGAAACGCTTCAAGGAGATCGCGAGTAGTCTGCCGAAATCCGTCGAGATCGTTCCGGTTTATGACCGCTCCAACCTGATCAACGCGGCCATCGCCACCCTCAAGCATACGTTGCTGGAGGAAAGCATCGTCGTTGCCCTGGTTTGTATCGTCTTCCTGTTGCATGTCCGAAGTGCGCTGGTGGCGATCTTGATGCTGCCCGTTGGTGTGTTGATGGCGTTCGGCGCGATGAAGCTGCTCGGGCTGGGATCCAACATCATGAGTCTTGGCGGCATTGCGATCGCGATCGGCGCCATGGTCGATGCGGCCATTGTCATGATCGAGAATGCACACAAGCATCTGGAACGATCCGAACCGGGACAGTCAAGAGTCGATATCCTGATCGAGGCAGCATCGGAAGTCGGTCCCGCGCTGTTTTTCAGCCTGCTGATCATCACCGTGTCGTTCATGCCGATCTTCACGCTGGAGTCGCAGGAAGGACGGTTGTTCAGCCCGCTGGCCTTCACCAAGACATTTGCGATGGCTGCCGCGGCCTTGCTGTCGGTGACGCTTGTCCCGGCACTGATGATCATCTTCGTGCGCGGCAAAATCGTTCCGGAGCACAAGAATCCGATCAACCGCTTCCTGATCTGGATCTATCGGCCGGTGATCAAGGCTGTGATGCGCGCCAAGACCCTGGTGATCGTGCTGTCGCTCGCCGTTCTTGCAGTGACGATCTGGCCGGCTCGTCAGCTCGGCACCGAATTCATGCCGAATCTCAACGAGGGCATGCTGCTCTTCATGCCGACGACGCTGCCGGGTATTTCGGTGACCAAGGCAGGTGAACTATTGCAGATGCAGGATAGAATTATCCGGTCGTTTCCGGAGGTGGCGTCTGTCTACGGCAAGGCGGGTCGCGCGTTGACCGCGACCGATCCCGCTCCGTCGGAAATGTTCGAGACCATCGTCAACCTGAAGCCGAAGGAGGAGTGGCGGCCAGGCGTGACGGTTGACAGTCTGGTCGCGGAGATGGACAAGGCCCTGCAATTCCCCGGCGTCTCGAACGCATGGACCATGCCGATCAAGGCCCGCATCGATATGTTGTCGACCGGCATCCGGACTCCGATCGGGGTCAAGGTGATCGGCACCGATCTGGTTGAGATCGACAAGCTGGCCAGGCAGATCGAACAGGTGCTCAAGGCCGTGCCGGGAACGTCATCGGCTTATGCTGAACGCGGGATCGGCGGATACTATCTCGACGTCACACCCGACCGCGCTGCTCTGGCGCGCTACGGAATCATGATTCAGGATGTTCAGGATGTGATCGGGACCGCGCTCGGCGGCCAGACCGTCACGACGACGGTGGAAGGACGGCAGCGTTTCGGCGTCAATATGCGTTATCCGCGCGACATGAGGGACAGTCCGCAAGCCATCGCGAACGATGTCCTCGTTCCGATGCCCGGCGGTGGCGCAGTGCCGCTCGGAGAGATCGCCAAAATCGAACCGGCGCGTGGACCGACATCGATCCGCACCGAGAATGGCCAACTGGCGACCTATATCTATGTCGATATCCGCGACCGCGATCTTGGAGGCTACGTTGCCGACGCGCAGCAAGCCGTGCAGGCCAGTATCCAGTTTCCGCCGAGTTACTATGTGGTCTGGAGCGGCCAGTATGAATATCTCGAACGCGCCACCGCGCGCCTGAAGATCGTGGTGCCGGTGACGCTGCTCATCATCTTCATGCTGCTGTATCTCAACTTCCGCTCCATCACCGAGACCATGATCGTCATGCTCTCGCTGCCCTTTGCCCTGGTCGGCGGGATCTGGCTGATGTGGTGGCTCGGCTTCAATATGTCGGTCGCGGTCGTCGTCGGATTCATCGCGCTGGCCGGCGTCGCCGCCGAAACCGGCGTGATCATGCTGATCTATCTTAACCATGCACTGGCGGAGATCAAGGCGAGGCGTGACGCTGAAGGCCGGGCATTAACGCGTGCCGATCTTTACGATGCCGTCATGGTCGGTGCGGTGGAACGCGTGCGCCCGAAAATGATGACCGTCGTGGCAATCATGGCGGGCCTGCTGCCGATCATGTGGAGCACCGGCACTGGCTCGGAAATCATGCAGCGTATCGCGGTTCCGATGATCGGCGGCATGATCTCGTCCACGTTGCTGACGCTGATCGTGATTCCGGCAATCTATGGATTGGTTAAGGAAAGACGCCAGAGTTCTGTCGTCCAAGCGAGACGGCCGCAGAGCGACCCTCTCAGGTCTTGATGTGAGTAGTACCGATTCCCGTTTCGTAACGTCGAAATTGACGCAAACCGGTAGCAAAATATGCATAAATCGCCGCTCAAACCGATTCAAGCAGCTAAGAGAGTGCAGCATATCTCTTCCCTCGTAATCTCGGTTGCGGTTTCGTTGGTCGCCTTGCCTGGGCGAGCGGAAACTTTGCCGGAAGTATTGGTCAGGGCGTACCAGGGAAATCCGCAACTCAACGCCGCGCGTGCCGGTCAGCGGGCGACCGATGAGAACGTTCCACAAGCGTTGGCAGATTATCGCCCGCAGATCATGGCGAGCCTAAGCAGCGGACTGCAGGCGGTCCGCAATCTCTTGCCCGACAACTCCGCGCAGGGCGCAACGCTTCGTCCATGGACGATCGGCTTAACCGTTACGCAAACCCTCTTCAACGGCTTCAAGACTGTGAACAGCGTACGGGTAGCCGAAATTCAGGTACGCTCAGGTCGTGAAGCGTTGCGCAACGTTGGTCAAGGCGTGCTGCTGGACGGTGTTACGGCCTATATGGGTGTGCTTGCCAACCAGGCGCTGCTCGAAGCGCAGCGTACCAATGTCGCATTCCTGCGCGAACTCCTCGGCGCTACTCGCAAGCGCCTCGATGCCGGCGATGTGACGCCGACCGACGCAGCGCAGGCGGAAGCGCGCTTGAGTCGGGGATTGGCGGATCTCAACGCAGCAGAAGTTGCGCTCGCCGTCAGTCAAGCCGTCTACCATCAGATTGTCGGAGAGCGTCCGGTTCAGCTGGTACCGGCCGCAACAGTGGATCGCTTATCACCGTCCGGGCTTCCTGAAGCGACGAAAGCAGCGACGCGTGAGCATCCCGCGGTTCTTGCGGCGGGATTTGATGTTGACGTCGCCCTGACGACTATCAGTGTGGCGGAAAGCAGTCTGATGCCAACGGTGACGGTCCAGGGAAGCGTTAGTCGCGGAGTTCAGACTGATACGAATTTGGGTACAACGCGTATGGATCAGGCCTCAGTGATTGGCCAGATCGGGGTGCCAATTTACGATGGCGGTATGGCTGCGTCGCGGACCCGGCAAGCCAAGGAGTTGGCGTCGCAAAGCCGGATCGTCCTTGAACAGGTCAGAAACCAGTCGCGAACCGCGGTGGCGAGCGCGTGGGCAACCAACGAAGGAACCAAGATTGCGCTCACGGCTGCCGAGTCGGAGGTGCGAGCCGCCGGGATCGCTTTGCGAGGTGTGCAGCGTGAAGCACAGGCCGGCCAGCGCACGACGGTCGATGTCTTGAACGCACAACAGGATCTGACCAACGCACGCGCGCGCCAAATTCTGGCTCAGCGTGACCGGGTGATCGCGTCCTACACGCTGCTGAGCGCGACGGGCCGGCTCGATGTTCGGACGCTGCGCCTCGATACGCCTGATTATCTGCCGGAGGTGCATTACCACCAGGTGCGTGACGCTTGGTATGGCCTGCGAACGCCCTCGGGACAGTGAATTCCTTGAGACCACCAACTGAGATGCAGGACGACCAAGTTAGCGAGTTCCACGATTTTTCGACACCAAGGCGCTGGTGTCTGTAACCAAACCAGGTAGACCGGCAAAATTAACGATATGACGCACGCTGACGATCAGCGAAATCGAACTGAAGGCGCTGATGCTTTCAAGCCTGGATGGCGACCTGACTTCGTACCGCGCGCTGCTTGAGCGATTGAGCCGCCGTCTACGGGCTTATTACAAAGGCAAACTTTCGGGAATTGGGAAAGGCGCGGCAGAGGCTGAGGATCTGGTTCAGGAAGCGGTGTTGGCGATCAACATCAGGCTACATACCTATGACCTTGCGGGGCCGCTTTCGCCATGGGTGAATGCTGTTGCGCGCTACAAGTTGATCGATTTCCCGCGTCGAAGCCGCAGGTCGCTCGCTGATGTGCCTATCGATGAGGCCGATCAGATCATGGCACATGACGACAACGTCGACGCCGAGAGTACATACGACGTCAGACGGATCTTGCAGCGGCTGCCGAAAAATATGCGATGCGCCATCGAGGCGGTAAAATTGGACGGACACAGCATAGCTGAAGCAGCAGCGATGTGGTGCTGGGGAAGCCGGCGCCGTGCGCCTCAAGCCCATTCTGCTTACCGCTCTGGCGGCCATGATCGGTGCCGCGACCGTTCTTCTCGATCCGATCTTTCAGGGCTGGCGATTTCGCTGCTGTTCGGTCTGGTGTCGTCGATCCTGACGGTGCTTGTGATTCCAGCTATCTACATCGCGCTTCGTGAACCTCACCGCAACTATCATCCAGCAAGTAAGGAAGTCTCGAATGGAAAAGAACTATTCCGAACTCACCAAGCGCATTTCCGCTGATTTGAGGAAATTGCGCAAGGATATACCCGATACCATGCAAGCGTTTTCGGCGCTCGCGCAGGCCGCCACGCGCGATGGCGCGTTGGACAAAAAGACGAAGGAATTGATCGCGCTTGCGATCGGCGTGGCCGCCCGTTGCGATGGCTGCATCGGCTTCCATACCGAGGCCTTGGTTAAACTCGGCGCCACCCGCCAGGAAGTGGAAGAGACTCTCGGTATGGCCGTCTATATGGGAGGTGGCCCGTCGCTGATGTACGCCGCCGATGCCATTTCCGCCTATGAACAGTTCGAGAAGGAGCTGACCGTTGCAGTCTGATCAACAGTAAACTGAGCGCATCACAATTCGCCAAAGCGGAATATCAATCCCACTGCTAGGTGCTGTGACTATCATCGCTGCCACTCATTCGGCCGTTGCTCCATTCAGTAGAACCGGCTCGCGTTTAGCTTCACGCCACTTTGGCGTGACAAAGTCACACCGGAGCTTGACCTACATCAACGACAAGAAATCCATTCCTTCATCAATGAAACTATAGGATTCCGCATGCAGGCGAAAAAAGGACCTCAATGGATTTCGATCACAGCGAGAAAGTTGAACGCTTGCGGTCGCAAATTGGCGATTTCATGCGCTTCCATGTCGAGCCAGCGAATCGGGAATGGCACCATGAGGTTGCTTCAGGACGTTATCCGGTGCCTCTCATCGAGCGGTTGAAGTCGCGCGCGTTCATGGAGGGGTTGTGGAATATATTTCTTCCCGGCCTCAAGGAGGATGAGCCAGGCCAGCGCCTTACCAATCTTGAGTATGCTCCGCTTGCGGAGATCATGGGGCGGGTTCACTGGGCATCCGAGGTGTTCAATTGCAGCGCTCCCGACTCCGGAAACATGGAGTTGCTGCATCTGTTTGCGACTCCTTCACAACGATCCCAATGGCTCGCCCCCCTGCTAATCGGGGAAATTCGCTCCTGCTTTGCAATGAGTGAACCGGATACAGCGTCATCCGACGCCAGGAACATCCGAACGACCATCCAGAGAGATGGCGACAGTTACGTGATCAACGGCCGCAAGTGGTTCATCACCGGTGCGCGTCATCCCAATTGCCGGGTCGCTATTGTCATGGGGGTAACCGGCGAGCACCCGTCGCATAGCTCGTTCGATCAGCATTCGATGGTTCTTGTACCGATGGACACACCGGGTCTCAAGATTGTGCGCAGCATTCCCATCATGCACTACAGTTCCCCCGAGGGACATTGCGAACTGTTGTTCCGGAACGTCCGCGTTCCAGTTTCGAATCTTATCGGTGAGGAGGGAAACGGTTTCAGGCTGGCCCAGGAGCGGCTCGGTCCCGGGCGCGTGCATCACTGCATGCGCACCATCGGCCAGTGTGAGTTGGCGCTTGAGCTCATGTGCGAGCGTTCGTTGGAACGACAGACGTTTGGGCGTCGTATCGCCGATTTCGCCAATGTGCAGGACTGGATCGCTGAAACACGGCTGGAGGTCGATCAAGCCAGGCTTCTGGTATTAAAGGCAGCCCACAAAATGGATCGTGAGGGCAATGCGGCGGCGCGCGTCGATGTTTCGGCAATTAAGATCGTTGCGGCCCGGCTTCAGACACGGGTTATCGACAGGGCCATGCAGGTGTTCGGCGCAATGGGCCTGACGCCAGATACACCGCTATCCTATCTGTGGACGTGGGGGCGCGCCCTGCGCTTTCTCGATGGACCCGATGAAGTTCATCTGCGTGTTGTTTCCCGAGCGGAACTGGCAAAAGCCAAAGCCAACAGCGGCAAAAGTGCACCCTATTTCGTGCCGCCTATCGGCTTTGAAGCAGGATGAGCGCGGCGGGTTCGATTTGGATCTCTTGCCGTATGGATGCAGCCACGGGCAAAGTACGTCCCCTAAAATCGAATTTCGCGGCTCCTCGAAAAATGCCGACGGCATCGACTTTTTTTTGCTATTCCGGCGTTCTCAAAATCGCGTACGCGCGATGATCGATGAACGGATCGTCGGGCCACCGCGGTCCACGGATCAGTACGAAGCACTCGCCGGTTTCGGCACGGGATCGACGGCGTAGGATGTCGGGAATCCACCGTGTAGAGGTGAGATGAGTGCCATGCGCGCTCTGGCGAATGGCCATTGCTTATCGCGACTCCAGTAGAAATCCATGCTGTTCCGAGATTCGTGGACAATCGCTCGCCTTGCCTCGCTCTCTTCGCGGGTGTCGGCAATAGCGATAATGTTGCCGCGCGCCACGCAGCGTACGGCTCCGCGGAGTGTCATCTCAGTCTCGAACACGACATCGGCTAACGGCATGCCGTAGGTAACGCGGCCAGTCTCGTCCTCGACGAGCAGTCGGCGTTCTTTCGTGTCGAACCAGACCTTCACGCGGCTCCCGATTGGCGGCGGATACTTAGCGACGTGAAAGATCTTGGGCTTCTCTGCTTTCAATGTGGTCCTTCCTCCGGGGCGGCATCTGGGCCCTTGTACGTAGATGTAGCGTCATTCCCTTTGGTGAGAGGGCGGGCCTTCTATCGGCACGGCGTACACCAAAATTCTCCCGTAGCATGTCAATGCGGTGTCCGGAAATTGTACATAGAAATTGGACAATCGGCCTCTCTCATCGAAGGGTGTGCTGTCACAATTCAGCCCTCCGATAGAACGTTGCGCCGCCCGGACGCCGGCGGCCTCGATCTCCCTATCCACCACCAGGCGATGCCGTCCCCGTTGCTTTGCCAGCGCGAGCGCCAACACTGTGTTTTGTGTGCGCGCTAGGCCGGTTGCCTGGCGAGTGCGAACAGGGACACGAATTCCCGCTCGAAGCGTTCGACCTCTTCGGTCGTCACGATGACAGCGGGACAGCGGTTGACCAGGTTCACGACGGTGATCGTCTTAAGGTGTCCGGCGGCGATCAGGCGGCGGACGGTGCCGCCGTGCATCTGCAGGCGGCTCTGCAAGTCGTAGGCGGTGAAGCCGTCGTAGTCGGCCCCGCGCACCAGGGCGCGGACTTCCTCGATGTCAAGCAGGAGAGACATGTAGCCGCGCTCGGAGGTGAGCTTTGAATTGCCAAGGCCCCGCCGTTTCCGACGAGGCCTCATCTGCTACCAAAGTACAGGACGTTTAATTAGGGGACGTACTATGCTCGGCCTGCAACGGATGACGAAGCTCTATCGCTAGGGCCGGACGTGATCATATTTTGATCCGGATCAACGCAACGATGCTCGGGTTAGGATTGAATGCAGAGTGTTCCGAGGGGCGCTCCGGCAAGGAACTGAGATACCGCAACTTTGCAACGGGGAAAGCGCGGTGACCCCTTGACCCTGATCCGGGTCATGCCAGCGAGGGGACGGGAATGCTTCGAGAACCATCTTCCTTGTGCGGAACATCTTCCGTCATTGTAATTGGCGCAGGCATCGCCGGTAGCTGGCAAGCGTTGCTGTTTGCGCATGCAGGCTACGATGTCACACTGCTCGATCGCGACAGCGCCGAGATGACCCAAGCGACCAGTCATTGGGCTGGCGGCATGCTGGCGCCCTGGTGTGAGGGCGAATCTTCTGAACCGCTGATCACGCGCCTCGGCGTTCGGTCGCTCGATCTGTGGCGTCAACATTTGCCCGAAACACCGTTCAACGGTTCTCTTGTCGTCGCTAATTCACGCGACCGCCCGGACTTCGAGCGCTTTGCAAAGCGGACGACCGGCCATGAACGCCTTGATGCCGGGGGTGTCATGAGCCTTGAGCCATCGCTGGACGGAAGGTTTCGTGAAGGCCTGTTCTTTGCGGGCGAGGGACATGTTGAACCACGCGCCGTGTTGCCGCAACTGCATGCAAGGCTTGCAGCGAACGGTGGCATCGTTCGATTCCAGTCTGAATGCGATCCAGAACAACTTGCCAAGGAGACCGGCAGCATTGTGATCGATTGCCGGGGCCTTGCAGCTCGTAAAGAATCCTCCGACCTACGTGGCGTCAAGGGTGAGATGGCCATCATTGAAACGGCGGAAGTACGGTTGTCGCGCCCGGTACGCTTGCTGCACCCGCGCTGGCCAATCTACGTCATTCCGCGCGATGACAATTGCTTCATGATCGGCGCCACCACCCTCGAGAGCGAGGATACCGGGGTCAGCGTGCGCTCGGCGCTGGAATTGCTCACCGCCGCTTATGCCGTTCATCCGGCATTCGGCGAAGCGCGTATCGTCGAGATCGGCGCAGGGCTTCGGCCTGCGTTTCCTGACAACCTGCCGCGCATCATCGTCGGCAACAGAAAAATATCAGTGAACGGGCTTTACCGTCATGGATTTCTGCTGGCGCCCGCATTGGCCGAAATGACGCTCGCTTACGCGCAGCGCGGTTTCATTCACAATGAGGTGATGCAGTCTTCCTTCGATGCGGCGTTCTAAAAATGGTGGCGGGTGTTCGCCGGTAGCTGAAGAGCAGCATTAGCCCTCCCATTCGCGCGCCGAAATGTGGAGATCGAGATTGAGAAGGTCGATCGTCCGCCGCGCGATATGGTCGATCATCTCGATTATCGAACTTGGCTTTTGATAGAATGCCGGAACCGGCGGCGCAATGATTGCGCCGATTTCTGTCGCCGCAGCCATTGCTCGCAGATGACCGAGATGCAGAGGAGTTTCCCGCACCATCAGTACGAGCTTTCGCCGCTCCTTGAGTTGAACGTCTGCCGCGCGGACCAGAAGATTGTCTGCGGCGCTCGCGGCGATCGCGGACAAGGTGCGGATCGAGCACGGTGCCACGATCATGCCCGCGGTGCGAAAGGAGCCGCTGGCGATGCTTGCGCCGATGTCTTCATTCGGGTGATGGTGCGTGACTATCGCGGAGACAGCCGACAGAGCGTTTGGCCCAATTTCGTGTCGGAGCGTCCGTTCGGCGCTGCGCGTGACCACCAGATGGACATCGCATTGGTCATTCTCCGATAGCAACTCGGCAACTCGTACGCCGAGCGCTGCGCCCGAGGCCCCGCTAATTCCGACTACGACTCGCAAGCGGTTGCTCATCGCGCGCTATCTCCGAATGCGGCGTTTGGCGGCAGGCCGAGCTGCTGCCAGAGCCTGTCCACGCGCTCGACCACCGCGCTGTCCATGGTGAGGAGTCGCCCCCATTCGCGATCCGTTTCGGGATGGACTTTCGTGGTCGCGTCGATACCAAGCTTGCCGCCGAGGCCCGGCTTGGGAGAAGCAAAGTCGAGATAGTCGATCGGCGTGTCCGTCAGCGTGATGAGATCGCGTGAGGGATCGGAACGCGTAGCAATCGCCCACATCACGTCGGACCAGTTGCGTACATCGATGTCTGGATCAACGAGGATGAGAAATTTCGTGTAGGTGAGCTGCGGCAGCATTGACCAGAGCGCAAGCATGACCCGCCGCGCCTGTCCCGGATAACGCTTAGCAACAGATGCGATTGCGATCCGGTATGAACACGCTTCGGGGGGAAGCCACAGATCGACGATCTCGGGAAGCCGCTTCTTGAGCAACGGCACGAGAAGCTCGTTGAAAACTTCGCCGATGCGTGAAGGTTCGTCGGGCGGTCGGCCGGTGAAGGTGGAAAGATAGATCGGCTGTCGGCGCATGGTGATCGCGGACACGCGCATCACAGGAAAATTCTCGACGGCATTGTAGTAGCCGGTGTGATCGCCAAACGGTCCTTCCGGGGCTGTCTCGCTTGCGGAGACGGTGCCTTCTATGACGATCTCCGCTTCAGCGGGAATCATCAGCGGGACGCTGACGCAACGTGCGAGCGGAAGACGCGCACCGCGAAGGAGGCCGGCGAAGCGGAATTCAGAAAGTGTTTCCGGCAGGGGAAGAACTGCTGAGAGAATCGTTGCGGGATCGGCACCAATTGCGATCGCAATCGGCATGTCGAGTCCGCGTGCCTTCCATTGATAATGATGGCGGGCGCCCCCGCGGTGGGCGAGCCAGCGCAGGATTGCACGATCGCGGCCGATCACCTGCATTCTGTAAACGCCAACATTGGCATTGTTGCCGGCCTCGTCGTCGGGCGGCCCGGTGATGACCATCGGCCAGGTGATGAGTGGCGCTGGTTCCTGTGGCCAGCAAATCTGCGCCGGCAGCCGCATAAGATCGATCGATTCTCCGCGCCACACAATGTCCTGTACGGGCGGCGTGTCGACCTGCTTGGGGCGCATTGCCATGATTGCGCGAGCGAGAGGCAGTTTTGCGATCGCGTCTGCGAAATCGCGCGGCGGGCGCGGCTCACTCAGTTCCGCGAGCGCTTCGCCAAGGGCTGCAAGCCGCTCGGGATTGACGCCGAGTCCCCAGGCGATGCGTTCCCGTGTGCCGAACAGATTCACGAGGACAGGCATTTCAGCTGTAGTGCCGTCGGCCTTGATCGCCGCCTCGAACATCAGCGCCGGGCCGCCTGCCTGCAGGACGCGTCGATGAATCTCGGTCATCTCATGGACGACCGATATCGGTTCGCGGACTCGGATAAGTCGGCCACCATTTTCAAGATGGGAAAGGAAATTGCGTAGATTGGTGAAAGGTGGCTGGTCGCGGCGCAGCACAGGTATGTTCTCCAAAATCTCAGAGTCGATAAGTATTTCTCTGCGTCTTTGCTGGAGGATTCGGAGATGTATAGGCCAGTGTCATGTTCAGCGAACATGGCGGCGGAAGCTGTGACCGCTCACACCGCAGTCTATGCGTGTGTGATCAGTGCTTTCCCGCCTGCGGAAATATGGACCGGGCGGCATCGGTCCATCGGCGATGCGGCTTGCCGGATGGAATGAGGTCGATCAAGGGTATGGCCATTGCGTTCGATACTCGGCGCAGCAGTACGATGGAGATGTTGCCTCTGCCACTCTCAAGTAGTGCAATGTAACGTTCGGAAATACTCGACGTCTGGGCCAGCGTCTTGCGCGACATGCCGCGAAGACCGCGTGCGGCCATGACTCGTTGACCGAGTTCCTCAAGAAAGATCAAGTCTGCGCGCTGGATCATATGAGACCGTCATCGTGGAGTGGAAAGGGCCGCCATCTCCAAGGCACGTACCGAAAATGTGCGGGTCTGGAAATCACGGGAGGGACGCGGCACACCGCCTCCTTAAAATCGAATTCAGCATGGATTCCCCACATATTCATTGTTCTCGAACAAAGAGTTAGCTTCGGCCGGATGATATGAAGACTTGAAAGGGGAAGTCTCATGCCGGTATCCGGTTCGTCCATATCGAGACTGCCGCTTGTGTTCGCCCTTGCGGGGCGAGTCCTGCCGCTTTTGCCGTTGCAGCCAGTACTCGCCGCCTCGCTCTACGGGATACAGAAGCGGCATCCGCAAATTTTCGATCGTCTCGGCGCCCATGCCGCCAAACGGTACGGGCTCGATCCGATAGACCTGCCTTTCGCTTTTGTGCTCGAGCCCAGGAGGGTGAACCCAACTGTCACTGCAACAAGGTCCCTGCCGCGACGGATTGACGTCCGGATTACGGGGCCTCTCGCGGCGCTCATTGGACTCGTGGACGGGTCCTGCGATGGGGACGCGCTCTTCTTCTCGCGGGATCTTCAGATCGAGGGCGATATGGAGGCAGCGGTCGCGCTGCGTAACGCAATCGATGACGCCGGAATTGACATTGTCGCTGAATCCGTCGCGTGGATGGGGCCGTTGTCGCCCATCGTCGAGCGGCTCGTGCGGGGCGTCATCGGCGATCCCCCCGGACAGCAGCGGCGCGATCTGGCGTCCAAGGGCGGATCATGGAACTGATCTGCCCCGCCGGAACGCCAGCCGCACTCAAGGCCGCCGTTGAAGCAGGGGCGGATGCGGTCTATTGCGGCTTTCGCGACGAGACCAATGCGCGCAATTTTCCCGGGCTAAATTTCAGCCGCGAAGAACTGCGGGCGGGGATCGCGCGTGCCCACAAACATGGCGTCAAGGTTCTGGTTGCCATTAACACGTTCGCGCGAGCGGGAGCGCTCGACGTCTGGAAACGCGCGGTCGACGATGCTGTCGAGGCAGGCGCAGATGCTTTGATTGTCGCCGACGTCGGCGTTCTCGACTATGCGGCGCAACGTCATCCGGACCAGCGCCTTCATGTTTCGGTTCAGGCCGCCGCCGCCAATCCGGATGCAATCAATTTCTATGTGAAGGCGTTCGGAGCGCGCCGGGTCGTTTTGCCCCGAGTGTTGAGCGTGGCCGAAATCGCTGCGATTGCGCGCGAGGTCAGTTGCGAGACCGAGATCTTCGTCTTTGGCGGCCTTTGCGTCATGGAGGAGGGGCGCTGTTCGCTCTCCTCCTACGCCACGGGAAAATCCCCGAACATGCACGGCGTTTGTTCACCGGCAAGCGATGTCCACTATCTCAAGCAGGATGGGCAGCTCATTTCGCGCCTCGGCGAATTCACGATCAACAAGTTTTCCGCGAGGGAGGCGGCGGGGTACCCGACGCTGTGCAAGGGACGTTTCCAGACTGAGTACGGTGCCGGCTATCTTTTCGAGGACCCGGTGAGTCTCGATGCAACCTCCATGCTGCCGGAATTGCAGAAAGCCGGCGTCACGGCGCTGAAAATCGAGGGACGGCAACGCGGCCGCGCCTATATCGAGCGCGTGGTCCGCAATTTTCGTCAAACGCTCGCGGAACTGGAAGGCGGTCTTCCTGCTCCGGTAGGCGGGCTGGTCGCTCTCACCGAAGGTCAGTCAACGACGGCCGGAGCTTATCGCAAGAGCTGGCGATGATGTCATATATGTTCATGATTCACGGCATGTATCGGGTGAGGTTACGCCGATGCAATTGACCCTTGGGCCTGTGCTCTACCATTGGCAACCTGAGCAGTGGCGCGACTTCTATTTCCGTATTGCCGAGGAAGCGCCCGTCGATGTGGTCGTGGTCGGCGAAATCGTGTGTTCGAAACGTTCGCCGTTCTTTGCGGAACATATGCCTGTGGTGATCGAGCGGCTCGCGGCTTGCGGCAAGCAGGTTGTTCTCGGATCTCTCATTCTCGTGTCGCTGCCACGGGAGCGACGGCAGATGGTGGAACTTGCCGGAAACACGGACTTCATGGTGGAGGCGAACGATCTATCCTGCTTTGGATCGCTCGCGGGCCGCCCTTATGCAATCGGCCCGTTTGTGAATATCTACAACGAGGCGACCGCGGCCTACTTCGCCGGACGGGGGGCGCGTCGCATCTGTCTGCCCCCCGAATTGCCGATGGACTCGATCCGGACCGTCGCGGCTACTTTGCCAGACGTCACGACGGAGGTCTTTGCCTTTGGTCGCGTGCCGCTTGCGATCTCCGCACGCTGTTATCATGCCCGCCTCCACAAGCTCTCAAAGGACAATTGCCGTTTCGTTTGCGAGAAAGATCCGGACGGGCTGACTGTGACCACGCTCGATGGCGAGCCGTTCCTTGCCATGAATGGAGTGCAGACCATGTCGCATGCGTGTGCCAATTTGCTGGGGGAGGTGGAAGAACTTGCCGCAGTGGGCGTCGGTGCACTTCGCCTGTCGCCGCAGCAATGTGACATGGTCGCGGTTGCCCGGGTTTTCCGCGACGTGCTCGACGGCAATCGGGAACACGAGGATGCGACTCGCGCGCTGTCGCAGATTTATCCCGATGTTCCGTTCGCGAATGGCTTCGTGCATGGACAGCTGGGCGCCGCGTTTATCTCAGCCTCCAAGGAGCCTGGTCTGGGTCGCGGCCGGGCGCAGATGCAGCATTCGATGCCATGAGTCACGACAACGCAGCGTCAGCACGATTTGGGAAAGAAACGGTCATGGCGGAGCAAGGCCGAAACAGCGAAACTATCGATCTGATCGCACGGCTACAGATTGTGCTGACACGCACGGATCTGGACTGCAGCTGCCGAGAGCTTCTCAGCGGCGCTCTTGAGCGATTCTCGGATCTTGAAGCGCGCCGTCTTTCGCGGCGGTCGCTGCTTCGTGCCCGCGATCACAAGGATCGTATCGCCG
This sequence comes from Acanthamoeba mauritaniensis, assembly GCA_000826465.1. Lineage (NCBI taxonomy): Eukaryota > Discosea > Longamoebia > Acanthamoebidae > Acanthamoeba > Acanthamoeba mauritaniensis. Next base: position 58,463 of record CDFE01036309.1, on the reverse strand, counting down.
CCATTCTCGCGCTTCTGTCAGAACTCAACCAGTTGACCGAGAACGAGAGGGACCGCACTGTTTTCGTGGAAATGGCGCTGCTGTTTGATGAAATAGGCCATTCGGCTGCGGCTGGCGCGGTCGCCTTGCGTGACATCGATCCGCCCAAGGTGAACTGTCCACGCGATGAGCTGTCGTGCGCAGTCAGCACGATCCGGCTGTAGCCGCCTGTTTCAGACAGCGCGGCTGTAGACCGGGCCGGATGTCCCGATATACGCATCGAACGCGGAGGCGACGCTGCGCACCAGATGGCGTGCGTCATCCCTGATTGAAAGCACAGCGCCGTCGAGATTAACGACGCCATCAGCCGTCAGTCCGTGCAGGCGGGTGGCTGATTGTAGAGTGGTTGCCGGCGTTGTGCCATGCCTCGCGCAAACCTGCTGAAGGTCGACGCGGAAGTCGCACATGATACGTTCGATAATGTCGGCACGCAGGCGGTCATCGGCTGTTAGCGCATAGCCCTTCTCGGTCGCCAGATCGCCGCGGCCGATCTGCGTACAATAGGATCGGGTTGCGGCGTCATTCTGGACGTAACCTTGGTCAAACCGCCCAATGGCGCTTGCGCCGAAGCCGATCAGGACATCACTTGTGTCGGTGGTATAACCTTGAAAATTCCGGTGAAGGTTTCCCGCCGCTTGCGCCGTCGCCAGACTATCTCCCGGAAAGGCGAAATGATCGAGGCCGATCTGCCGATAGCCTGCCGCGGTCAAGGAGTAGGCGATCATGTTCGCCTGAAGGTGGCGATTGGCACCATCTGGAAGTGCGGCTTCATCGATCTTGCGCTGGTGTTTCTTGAACGTTGGTACATGCGCATAGCCAAAGACCGAGAGGCGGTCGGGACGAAGCCAAAGGCATTTCCTGGCCGTATCGAAACACGACGCCACTGTCTGACGCGGCAAGCCGTAGATCAGGTCGAAGTTTATGCCGCGTACACCCGCCGCTCGCAATTGTTCGGTCGCAGTGGCTGTGTCTTTAAAACTCTGAATACGATTGATGGCTTGCTGCACGGCGGGGTCGAAGCTCTGCACGCCGAGGCTGGCCCGCGTGACGCCGCTCGCGCCGAGTTCAAGTATCATCTCGCGGGTGAGCGTGCGCGGATCAACCTCGACGGCCACCTCAGCGTCGGAACGAAGAGTGAATTTTTGCCTCAGAATATTCATCAGTTCTGCAAACTGCGAGGGCGTTACGATGGTCGGCGTTCCTCCGCCGAAGTGTATGTGATTGATCCTGAGCGGCCGCACGACATGACTTGCCACCATGTCGATCTCGCGTCGCATCTCTGCGAGATATTCGGCAATGGGCTCGTTGCGCCGGGCAATCGTCGTATTGCAACCGCAATACCAACACATGGACCGGCAGAAGGGAATGTGTAGATAGAGCGAAACCGTTTGTTCTTGCGAAACCGATGCGAGCCACTGACGATAGGTTTGCTGCGAGATAGAGCATGAAAAATGCGGCGCGGTCGGATAGCTAGTGTAGCGCGGCAGACGTTCCTCTCCATAACGAATGTTGAGATCGGAGCGCATGCGTGCGGTGGCTCGGTGAAGGTTCACGGGCATATCTCGTCATGCATAATGAAAGTTGGCGTTCCTACAGGGCGAACCATCCGACCAGATCACCAAGCTTAACATCGCCGTAGTCGGGATTGATCACGACAAACCCATCCGCCTTGCTTAGAAGGAAGAGCTTTCCGGAATTGGCTCTTGGAAGTACATCCACAAGCGGTGCTCCGTTCGCGTTATATCCCTTGAGAACTCCGGGCAGATAAGTCGAACGCCCGGTCCGGCATGTCCATGTGAAATCTGCGATCACGGGACGTACAGGCTCAACGCGCTGCTTCAGACCGGCCCATGCCCGCAACAAGCCATCCACCACGACGCGGAACGTCGTGAAGACCGCCACGGGATTGCCTGGGAGGCCGATATAAGCGGCTTGTCCGACCTGACCGAGTGTCAGCGGTTTTCCGGGTTTGATCGCGACGCGGGTGACTGCGATCGTTCCATCGCAATCTCGGACGACGTCAGCCATATGATCTTCATCGCCGACAGAAACGCCGCCTGTGGTGATAACTACGTCCGCCTGCGCTGCGGCATCTCTCATATAGGCGCGCAGCACTTTCGGCTCGTCATAAGAAGTGCCAAGATCGATGAGATCGATCCAGGGTTTGTCCAGCAGGCCTCGCAGAATGTAGCGGTTCGAATTGTAGATCTCGCCCGGCGCTATATCCTCCCCGGGCTGGCGCAATTCCGACCCTGTCGAGAAGATAGCAACGCGGAGCTTGCGGAACAGTTCCACCCGCGGTATTCCCGCCGATGCCGCAACGCCCATCGCCCGCGGGTCCATCAGACTCCTGCGCTCGATCAATGTGTCGCCGGTCTGGACATCCTCGCCGCGGAGCCTGATGTTCTCGCCACGTTGCGGAATGCGGGAAAGCACGACAATATCCCCCTCGCGCCGTATTTCTTCTTGGGCGATGACGGCATTCGCGCCGGGCGGGATCGGTGCTCCAGTCAGAATTCTGACGGCGCTACGGGTTCTCAGCGTGATTTCTTCCTTCGTGCGGCTGGCTGCGATGCGCCCGATCAGTCTCAACCTTACCGGCAGAGAGCTACCAATGTCCTTGACATTGACGGCATAGCCATCCATCGCACTGTAATCGAAGTAGGGTTGCGGCGCTTGCGCAGTGAAGGTCTGCGCCAGAACACGTCCAGAGGCGTGTTGCAGATCGACGGACTCCGTCGTCACCGGAAGTCTCAACGTCAACCCTTTCTCGACCGCGAGATCGACAGGGGTCAGCGTGCCGTCCTCATGATCCGCGCACGTCGGCAGCAAGATTTCATCCTGCTGGTTGCTGTGACGCTGGCGCAGAACAGGCGGTAGCATCTCGGGGGATTTGCGAGGATGACCCATTTGTGCGCTCCATTCTACTTCAGAGGAAAGATGCCCGTGTTCCGCGGGGCCATCGCGTGCAACATTTAGCAAGTCCTCCGAGCTTCACTTTGCGCTATCGCAATGCTGTGTCGCTATTTTGTCCTGCTGTTCATACCTTTCGCGACGACTATTTGCAGCCGTGTGCCTCATTCATTGGGTTCATAAGGAACGGCAGAAAGCCGGCGAGCCAGACACCGTATGCGGCTGACCACAATGCGGCACTCAGCCCATAGTGGAGGCCGGATAGCGACAGACCTAAGCCCAATTCAGGTAAAATGCGTACGATGCGGCTTGGTGAAGCGTTTCCTTCCACCATCTCATCGAATTGCGGCCCTCATTGATCATATCAGCATCGATGGATATCGGCGCGCTCTGCGGCAGCGCTGGGTCGGTCGCTGCTATGGAGATGATCCTGGCGTCAAAGCCGGAGGATGGAGACGCGTATCGAGTGCGAAGGCTTCCTGAATGTGCTGCTGGTATGCGCCTGTCGCCTTGGTCGGATCGAAGATCAGATTCCAGCTATGGGTGGACACCGCGCTTGGAATGACGACGAACTGGTGCTTGGCCAGAAGCGCATCACCGAACGCCTGCTGTCCTGCGCTTGGGATTCCGGGCCGCAGCCAGTTGACGTTGGGAACGTCGGCAGGCTGAACCACATGAACGCCAGACACGTCGACGACATGAAGTGCGGTCAGGACATGTGGCAGCGTGTCGAGCGCTTTGAAGCCTTTGTGAACCGCGACTTCGAGGATCGCGGTCGCGGGATCGAGGGCGCTATAGACGACGCGAACACCTTTGCTGTTCCATCGGCCGCCGAACTGGAAAGCGCCTTCGCCACTATCCCAGGTCGGCGCGAAGCGCGCCTGATCGAGGCGCCAGGCGATGAGATGGCTGCCTCCCAACGGCACTGGCAGAGGCGTCATGCATAGACGCCGTATGCGAGACGTTCGAGATATTGCTCAACAAGTTCGATGCCCGCTGGCGTGGCAAGCAGGTCGATCGGGCGGCGCTGGTCAAGGCCGATAGCCGGACGCTCGAGCCACTGCTCGGCCTCTCCCTGCGAGCCGAATACGTCCGTGGCCTTGGCTAGGATTTCGGCAAACTTCCAGGTTCGCCCGCTTTGTTCCTGGCTGAGCGGCTTGGCGGGAGCGTCCTTGCGCCGCTGAAAGGTGCGAAGGCTCATTCCGACGGCTTTTTCCAGCGAGTCCGTCTTGTGAATCACGAGGAGCCCGTGAATGAGGTGGTTCAGCGCGGATCCGGGCAGCCCATGCACCAACAGCTCATGGGCGTCGAGGGAGCTTGTGATGGGGCGCGACAGGATGCGCGGCCCGCCAAGCAGTTCGGCCACTTTCTGCAAGTGATCCCCTGGCCCTTTCGAACCCGGTTTTTCGGCGGCGACGGCCATGGTGGCGCCCTCTGACACGTGTCGCTTAAATATGTGTCATATGTCGTAATAAATCAAGTATGGCGGGGGCCTAGTTTCCCGTGAAAGAGCTCTTGCATCGTGCTGACTGCGGTGCGGGCGCTTTACGATGCAGGATCGTCGATGAGCCGCTGTGGGCGCGCGAAGACAGCGAGTTGATCCTTGTCATCTATGACGATCTCACGCCCTCGAATCCGCACACCGTACTCGGTCAGATACGCAAGGCTTCGCGACAGGTTTTCCCGCGTGGTGCCGATGTGTGACGCCAGCGTGCCGCGGTCGAATGGAATCACGACATTTCCTTGATCAATGTCCTTCTGAGCCTCGGCCAATATCCAGTTGGCCAGTCGTTCGACGCTCGACCGTGCCATGTATCCTTTGAGTTTCTTGACCGATCCGCGGTAAGCGAGCGCAAGTTCTTTTGCGACCATGCGGGCAAAGGCGACGTCCTGATCGAAAATCTCGCGGGCTCGCTTTGCGGGAATCAGCAGAATGCGTGATTCAACCAGCGTTCTTGCCGAATTCAAATAGGGCTGGTCGCTGACGATGGCTGCAAGAATGAACGTCGACACAGGATTGACCAGTGAGATCCCCCACTCTCCGCCATCCTGCTCGGTGTAAATCTCGGCGAGGCCGTCGATCAGCACATGAAGGAAGTCGGCCTGATCGCCTTCATGGATCAGGACGACACCGGCCGGAAATTGCTGCAGCAATGCGGCATCCAGCAGACGCTCCAGATTCTCTAGACTCATTTCGGAAAACAGCGGCAATTCCCGCAACTGTTGGAGCTCATGGGGACGCAATGGCATCGCTCCGTTTCAGGATCGCTGATGGATTGTGATGTTTATCAATTATGAATGCAACAAACATCATTTTGCAATGCACAAAACATCAAGCAGCAATGCCTATTTTCATATAAGTCACCGCTGACCGGCCCCAGCTTGATCCAGCGCAAATCAATTCCGGCCTCAAGAGGCGATCTCCACCCCATACGGGTTTTGGAGATGCACTATGAGCGGGTCAAGTCCAGTCGGTACGGCTCCAGGTCGGGCGCTTTGGCTTTCGACCATTGCTTTCACGATCTGCTTTGCGGTTTGGACGATCTTCTCGATCATCGGCATCCGCATCAAGCAGGATCTGGGCCTTAACGAAACCCAATTCGGACTTCTGGTTGGCACGCCCATCTTGAGCGGATCGCTAATTCGGCTGGTCCTCGGTGTGTGGACCGACCAGTACGGCGGCAGGCGCATCTACACCGTTGTGATGCTGGCGGCTGCGATTGCCACCTATCTGCTGACATGGGCGCATACCTATCCGCAGTTTCTGATCGCCGCGCTCTTCGTCGGCATAGCCGGTGGCTCGTTTGCGGTCGGCGTCGCCTACGTCTCGCGCTTCTACCCAGCAGGTAAGCAGGGTACGGCACTTGGCATCTTCGGCGCGGGCAATGTCGGCGCTGCAGTCACAAAATTCGTGGCGCCTTTCGTGCTGGTTGCTTATGGGTGGCAGACCGTTGCGCAGGTGTGGGCACTGGCGATTGGCGCGATGGCCATTATCTTCTGGCTGTTCTCGGAAGAAGATCCGGTTGTGCTCGCGCGCCGGAAAAATCATGAGAAACCGAAGAGCGCGTGGCTGGAACTCGAATCTCTCAAAAATATTCAGGTTTGGCGCTTTGCGCTTTACTACTTCTTCGTTTTCGGCGCGTTCGTTGCTCTTTCGCTGTGGTTGCCGCAGTATCTGATCAACGTTTACGGCGTGAACATCAAAACCGCGGGCATGGTCGCGGCCATGTTCTCGTTTCCCGCCAGCGTGTTCCGCGCATATGGCGGACACCTGTCGGATCGGTATGGCGCGCGCCGGGTGATGTACTGGACACTCCTCGTCGGCGTGCTCTGTACGTTCATCCTGTCCTATCCGCCGGCCGATTACATCGTGCGGACCGTGTCCGGGCCGGTGAGTTTTCATATGGAAATGGGCCTCGTGCCCTTCACCGTCACTGTGTTCGTGCTTGGCTTCTTCATGGCGCTCGGCAAGGCGGCCGTCTTCAAGCACATCCCGGTCTATTATCCCAAGCATGTCGGTGCGGTTGGCGGCCTCGTCGGGATGATCGGCGGCCTCGGCGGCTTTGTGCTTCCGATTGTGTTCGGTGCGCTTAACGACCTCACCGGGTTGTGGACGAGCTGTTTCATGCTGCTGTTCGTCCTGGTGGCAGCCTCGCTTGCCTGGATGCATCTTGCCATCCGGCAGATGGAGCACGGTGTTTCAGGCGAGGCACTGAAAAAGTTGCCCGAATTCCCCGAAATGGAAGAAATCCACAAGCCGGAACATGTCGGCGCTCTGTCCGGCGTGGTGTTGACCGACTGGCGTCCTGAGGACAAGACCTTCTGGGATACGACGGGGCGCGCCATCGCGCGGCGCAACTTATGGATATCGATCCCTTCGCTGCTGCTGTCGTTCGCGATCTGGCAAGTATGGTCGGTGGTCGTGGCGAAGCTGCCAGCGGTCGGCTTCAAGTTCACCACGGCGGAGCTGTTCTGGCTGGCTGCGTTGCCGGGTATTTCCGGTGCGGTGCTGCGCATCTTCTATTCGTTCATGGTGCCGATCTTCGGCGGACGGCTGTGGACCACGCTGGCGACTTGGTCGTTGATGATCCCGGCTGTCGGCATCGGCTATGCCGTGCAGAACCCGTCGACTCCTTATGCTCTGTTCCTCGTGCTGGCGCTGCTGTGCGGGCTGGGCGGAGGAAACTTCGCTTCGTCGATGGCGAACATCTCGTTCTTCTTCCCGCGTTCCGAAAAGGGGAATGCGCTCGCGCTCAACGCCGGGCTCGGCAATCTCGGGGTCAGCACCGTGCAGTTCGTGGTGCCGCTCGTGATCACCGCGGGTGTGTTCGGCTGGTTCGGCGGCGATCCGGCGACGGTGACAGGCGGCACGCAGCAGGCGCCGCTCTGGTTGCAGAACGCCGGCTTCATCTGGGTGCCGTTCATCGCGGCGAGTGCCTTCGCCGCATGGTTCGGAATGAACGACATTGCTTCGGCGAAGGCCTCGTTCGCGGATCAGGTCGTGATATTCAAGCGCAAGCATAACTGGATTATGTGCTGGCTCTATACCGGCACCTTCGGCTCGTTCATCGGTTACGCGGCGGGCTTCCCGCTGCTGGCGAAGACGCAGTTTCCGGCGGTCGATGCAATGCCGTTCGTGTTCCTGGGACCGCTGGTGGGTGCCTTGTCCCGGTCGGCCACCGGCTGGATCTCCGACAAATGGGGCGGAGGCCGCGTCACCCTGTGGGTGTTCGTGGCGATGATGATGGGCGTCGTCGGGATTCTCTATTTTCTCGGTATCAAGGATCAGCCGGGCGCGTTCTGGGGGTTCTTCGCCATGTTCCTGTTCCTGTTCTTTGCGACGGGCGTCGGCAACGCATCGACCTTCCAGATGATCCCGAACATCATGCGCAAGGAGATTGACCGCTTGATGCCAGGAGCTGACGTCACGACGCGCATGCGTCAGGCGGAAAAAGAGTCGGCCGCGATTACGGGCTTCACATCGGCTATCGCTGCATTCGGCGCATTCTTCATTCCGAAATCCTACGGAACGTCGATCGATCTCACTGGCGGCGTACAGGCGGCGCTATGGGGTTTCTTCATCTTCTATGTAACGTGCGTCCTGATCACCTGGGCTGTCTACACCCGCAGAGGCGGCCTGCTTCATGACATTGAACGGCGTGACGTATCCGCGTCCGCCACCCAACCAGCTCAGTAAGGAGAAAAACGATGAGCCATTTTCTTGACCGGCTTACGTTCTTTACGCGAGCCAAAGCCGAGTTCGCCGGCGGCCACGGCATCATGACCTCCGAAGACAGATCGTGGGAGGATGGCTATCGCAAGCGCTGGCAGCACGACAAAATCGTTCGCTCCACGCACGGCGTCAATTGTACGGGCTCTTGCTCGTGGAAGGTCTACGTCAAAGGCGGAATAGTCACCTGGGAAACCCAGCAGACCGATTATCCGCGGACGCGACCTGATCTGCCAAATCATGAACCGCGCGGATGCGCGCGCGGTGCAAGTTACAGTTGGTATCTCTATTCCGGTAACCGTGTGAAATATCCGCTGGTACGTTCACGGCTGCTGAAGTTGTGGCGCGAAGCGCGGGTAATGATGACGCCGGTCGCGGCATGGAAGTCGATCGTCGAGAATCCAGAGAAGCGCGGCTCCTATGTCAAGAAGCGTGGTCTCGGTGGCTTCGTGCGCGCAAGCTGGGATGAGGTCAACGAGATCGTTGCGGCCGCGAATGCCTACACCGTGAAGAGTTACGGGCCGGATCGCATTTTCGGCTTTTCGCCAATTCCTGCGATGTCGATGGTGAGCTATGCCGCCGGCGCGCGGTATCTGTCGCTGCTCGGCGGCGTGTGCATGTCGTTCTACGACTGGTATTGCGACCTGCCGCCGGCATCACCGCAGACTTGGGGCGAACAGACCGACGTGCCGGAAAGCGCCGATTGGTACAATTCGGGCTTTCTCATCCTGTGGGGCTCCAACGTTCCGCAGACGCGTACGCCGGATGCTCATTTTTATACCGAGGTTCGCTACAAGGGCGCCAAGAGCGTCGTGATCTGTCCGGACTATTCGGAAGCGTCGAAATTCGCCGATCTATGGGTTTCGCCGAAGCAGGGCACCGATGCCGCCCTCGCCATGGCGATGGGTCATGTCATCCTGCGCGAATTCCACATCGATCGGCAGGCCAAGTACTTCAACGACTATGCGCGGCAGTACACTGACATGCCGATGCTGGTGCGTCTGGTGAAGCAGGGTGAGTACTATGTGCCGGAGCGCTTTATACGCGCGTCCGACTTCGACACTACATTGGGTGAAACCAATAACCCCGAATGGAAGACCGTCGCCTATGACGAGAATTCCGGTGAGATCGTCGCTCCGAACGGAACGATCGGATTCCGCTGGGGCGAGAAGGGCAACTGGAATCTCGAGGAGAGAACGGCGGATGGGCGGGAGACGAAACTCCGGCTGTCGCTGATGGACATCCAGGATGACGTTGCTTCAGTCGGCTTTCCGTATTTCGGCAACCGCGAGCACGATCATTTTCTTGGTACCGATCATCCTGACGTGCTGATGCGTAACGTGCCGGTGAAGACGCTCCAGCTGGCGGACGGCGAAGCACTCGTCGCATCGGTGTTCGATCTGTTCGTCGCCAACTACGGTGTCGATCGGGGTCTGGGCGGTGCGCATATCGCCGCAAACTACAACGATGTGGAACCCTATACGCCGGCCTGGGCGGAAAAGATCAGCGGTGTGCCGCGCGATCAGATCATCACGGTGGCGCGAGAATTTGCGTTGAATGCCGAGAAGACGGGCGGGCGCTCGATGGTGATCGTCGGCGCCGGGTTGAACCACTGGTACCACATGGATATGAACTACCGTGGCATCATTAACATGCTGGTGATGTGCGGATGCGTGGGCCAATCTGGCGGCGGCTGGTCGCATTATGTCGGGCAGGAGAAGCTGCGCCCGCAAAGCGGGTGGCTGCCGCTCGCCTTCGGCCTCGACTGGAGCCGTCCGCCGCGCCAGATGAATTCGACCTCGGCGTTCTACGCTCACACCGATCAGTGGCGCTATGAGACGCTTGACGTGAAGGAAGTTCTGTCGCCGACGGCGCCAGCAGGTCCGTGGGATGGCGCGCTGATCGATTATAATGTGCGCGCCGAGCGCATGGGCTGGCTGCCATCCGCGCCGCAGCTTCAGGCCAATCCGATCGAAGTGTCAAAGCAGGCCGCGGCATCTGGCCTGGAAGCCAAGGATTATGTCGCGAAGGCTCTCAAATCAGGCGAGTTGAAGCTGGCGTGCGACGATCCGGACAATCCAAAGAACTGGCCGCGCAACATGTTTGTCTGGCGCTCCAACCTTCTGGGAGCGTCCGGCAAGGGTCACGAATATTTCCTGAAGCATCTGCTTGGCACCAGCCACGGCGTGATGGGCAAGGATCTCGGCGAGGACGGCAGAAAGAAGCCGAGCGAAGTCGTCTGGCATGAAGAAGCGCCGGAAGGCAAACTTGATCTTCTGGTCACGCTCGACTTTCGCATGTCCACGACCTGTATGTATTCGGATATCGTGTTGCCGACGGCGACCTGGTACGAAAAGAACGATCTCAATACATCCGATATGCATCCGTTCATTCATCCGCTGACGGCGGCGATCGATCCGGTGTGGGAATCGCGCAGCGACTGGGAAATCTACAAGGGCATCGCCAAATCGTTTTCCAAGGTTGCACCAGAGGTGCTTGGTGTAGAAAAGGACATCGTCCTTACGCCGATCATGCACGATACGGCGGGCGAGATCGCACAGCCCTTCGACGTGAAGGACTGGAAGAAAGGTGAAATAGATCCGATCCCCGGCAAGACCATGCCGGCGGTCACTATGGTCGATCGCGACTATCCGAACATCTACAAGCAGTTTACGTCGCTCGGACCGTTGATGGGCAAGCTGGGCAACGGTGGCAAGGGCATGAGCTGGAACACCGAGCATGAGGTTGATCTGCTCAAAGGCTTAAATGGCGTGGTGACCGAGGAGGGGCGGAGTAAAGGTCTCGCGCGCATCGATACAGACATCGATGCCTGCGAAGTCCTCCTGAGCCTCGCGCCTGAAACCAACGGCGAGGTGGCGGTCAAGGCTTGGAATTCGCTTAGTGGCTTCACCGGCCGCGATCATACCCATCTCGCTATCCCGAAGGAGGATGAGAAGATACGCTTTCGCGATGTGGTCGCGCAGCCACGCAAGATCATCTCGTCGCCGATCTGGTCCGGACTAGAGTCGGAAAAGGTCTGCTACAACGCCTGTTATACCAACGTCCACGAATTGATCCCCTGGCGCACGCTCACCGGGCGTCAACAGCTCTATCAGGATCACCTGTGGATGCGGGCATTCGGCGAAGGCTTCTGCGTTTATCGGCCGCCGATTGATACCAAATCGGTGAATCCGGTGATCGACCGCAAGCCGAACGGCAATAAGACGATGGTGCTGAATTTTCTCACGCCGCACCAGAAATGGGGCATTCACTCCACCTACACCGACAACCTGCTGATGCTCACGCTATCGCGCGGCGGGCCGATCGTCTGGATCAGCGAAACCGACGCGAAGGGTGCCGGTATCGTCGATAACGACTGGATCGAGGTCTTTAATACCAACGGGGCACTGGTGGCGCGCGCGGTGGTGTCTCAGCGCGTCAAGCAGGGCATGTGCATGATGTATCATGCCCAGGAGAAGATCGTGAACGTGCCCGGCTCCGAGCAGACCGGTCAGCGAGGCGGCATTCACAACTCCGTGACCCGTATCGTGCTCAAACCAACGCACATGATCGGCGGATACGTCCAGCAGGCGTACGGCTTCAACTACTACGGCACCGTCGGCTCGAACCGCGATGAATTCGTCGCCGTTCGCAAGATGGCAAACATCGACTGGCTCGATACGCCGCTCGACGCAATCACACCCGGCCTGGAGGCTGCAGAATGAAAATTCGTGCCCAAATCGCGATGGTGCTGAATCTCGATAAGTGTATCGGATGTCACACCTGCAGCGTAACATGTAAGAACGTCTGGACCAGCCGCGAAGGCATGGAGTACGCGTGGTTCAACAACGTCGAAACCAAACCCGGCATCGGTTATCCAAAGGATTGGGAAAATCAGGCACGCTGGAAGGGCGGCTGGACGCGCAAGCGTAACGGCTCGATAGCGCCGCGGATCGGCGGCAAGTGGCGCGTGCTGGCGAATATTTTCGCAAATCCCGATTTGCCGGAGATCGATGACTACTACGAGCCGTTCACCTACGACTATGAACATCTGCAGAAGGCCCCGGAGATGGCGGCGATGCCGACCGCTCGCCCGCGCTCACTTATTTCCGGCGAACGCATGGAAAAGATTGAATGGGGTCCGAACTGGGAAGAAATTCTCGGCGGAGAATTCGCAAAGCGTTCGAAAGATGCAAATTTCGACGGCGTGCAGAAGGAGATCTACGGTCAGTTCGAAAACACCTTCATGATGTACCTGCCGCGGCTGTGCGAGCACTGCCTGAATCCGACCTGCGTTGCGGCGTGTCCTTCGGGCGCGATCTATAAGCGCGAGGAAGATGGCATCGTCCTGATCGATCAGGACAAATGCCGCGGTTGGCGCATGTGCGTCTCGGGATGTCCCTACAAGAAGATCTATTACAACTGGTCTTCGGGAAAGTCGGAGAAGTGCATCTTTTGCTATCCGCGGATCGAGGCCGGTCAACCGACCGTGTGTTCCGAAACCTGCGTCGGCCGCATCCGCTATCTCGGCGTGGTGCTCTACGATGCCGATCGGATTGCTGAAGCGGCCAGCACACCTGACGAGCGCGACCTGTATCAGGCTCAACTCGACGTTTTCCTGAATCCCAACGATCCGGCCGTGATCGCGGAGGCAGAACGGCAGGGCATTCCCCATGCATGGCTGGAAGCCGCTAAGATATCGCCGATCTGGAAAATGGCGATGGAATGGAAGGTGGCGTTCCCGCTGCATCCTGAATACCGCACATTGCCAATGGTGTGGTACGTGCCGCCGCTGTCGCCCATCACCTCAGCCGCGTCGGCCGGCAAGATCGGCTCCGACGGTGAAATGCCCGACGTCAAGTCGCTGCGCATTCCAATGAGGTATCTCGCCAACTTGCTGACAGCAGGGGACGAGAAGCCGGTGACGCTCGCGCTCGAACGTATGCTTGCGATGCGCGCCTTCATGCGGGCCAAGACGATCGACGGGGTCGTCGATGAAGCGATTGCACGGCGGGTCGGACTGAAAGCCGAAGAGATCGATGAAATGTACAAGATCATGGCGATCGCAAACTACGAAGACAGGTTTGTCATTCCGACAGCCCATCGCGAAGTGGGCGCCGACGCCTACGATATGCGCGGTTCCTGCGGCTTCACGTTCGGTAACGGATGCTCGGGTGGCGAAACCGAAGTCAATCTGTTCGGCTCGCCGCGCAAGGACAAAACGCCGATGGAGGTCATGTGATGAAGACGTTCAAAATCCTTTCGGCACTTCTCACCTATCCCTCCCAGGATCTGATTATGGCGGCTCCAGAATTCAGAGCGGTTCTGGATTCGGAGAACCTCGTGCCTGCCGTCCAGCGGCGCGCGCTTGATATTCTTATCGAGCAAATCGCGACTGGGGAGCTTTACGACCTTCAGGAGGATTACGGTCTGTTGTTCGACCGGAGCCGTACGCTTGCCCTGCATCTGTTCGAACACGTTCACGGTGAAAGCCGCGACCGGGGCCAGGCCATGGTCGATCTGAAGAAGCTTTATGAGGATGCCAGCTTCTCCATTACCGCCAACGAACTGCCGGACTTTGTGCCGTTGTTTCTCGAATTCCTGTCGACGCAGCCAGTGGCGGCGGCGCGTGATCTGCTCGCTCAGCCGGCACATATTATGGCCGCAATGGCCGAGCGGCTCGGCCGGCGCAAATCCAGCTACAGAGCCATCTTCGACACGCTTGTGGCGATCATTGCCGAAGCGCCGCAACGAGAGATGGTCGATGAACTTTTGAAAGGCCCCGATCCGGATCCAATGGATTTCGCTGCGCTCGATGCAGCGTGGGAAGAAGAGGAGGTCAGGTTTGGCCCGGGCACGCAAGGTCAGAGTGCGTGCGGGCATGAAAGCCTTGCCGCCCGCCTTCGTCATGCCACGCGCGCGGTCAAACCCGCGCCGTCAGCCGTCTAGGGAGGCAACAATGATGCAATCGCTCAACTCTATCGTCTTCGGCTGGTATCCCTACCTTTGCTTCACGGTGTTTCTGCTCGGGAGTCTCTTTCGGTTCGATCGCGAGCAGTATACGTGGCGCACCGGATCGAGCCAGTTGCTGCGACGTCGTCAGCTGATGTGGGGTTCGAACCTTTTCCACGTTGGCATCCTGGTGATCTTCGGCGGCCATTTCGTCGGCCTGCTGACGCCGATCTGGGTGTTCGACATGATGGGCATCTCGCACGGCTTTAAGCAGATACTGGCGATGGTTGCCGGCGGCGTAGCGGGCCTGATGTGCCTTGTCGGCATTTCCCTGCTGACCCATCGCCGATTGTTCGATCCGCGCATCCGCGTCAATTCGTCGTTCGGTGATACCGCGATCCTGCTGATTCTGTTCGTGCAGCTGCTGCTCGGTCTTGCCACTATTCCGCTGTCGGCCGGCCATCTCGATGGTCATGAGATGGTGAAATTCATGAACTGGGCGCAGGCCATCGTCACGCTGCAGCCGGACGCCGCTCACTATGTTCTCGACGTGCACCCGATCTTCAAAGCACATCTGATGCTGGGCATGACGATCTTTCTCGTTTTTCCTTTCACCCGTCTGGTCCACGTCTGGAGCGCTCCGGTTTGGTATCTCGGCCGCCGGGGCTATCAGGTGGTGCGCAGCCGGAGCGGAGGCCGAGCTGCCTCGCCGCCGGTCCAACCCGCGGAGTAAATTCATGGATTGCTCAGTTTCGAATGTCTTGCCGAAGCCGAAGACGATCAGTGTGAACGGGGTGCTTATTCCCCGGGAGGCCATCGCTAGGGAAGTCCAGAACCATCCTGCCGAAAGGCCAATTCTGGCGTGGCAGGCGGCGGCTCGTGCCTTGGTCGTGCGGGAACTGTTATTCCAGGAAACCGCGCGGCTTGGCGTCGAAGCGGAGCCCCTCAGCGATCCCGATGGCCGCACCGAGACAGCGGACGAGGCTGCGATGCGGACGCTGGTCGAGCGTGAAGTCATCACACCCGAACCGGACGAAGCGGCCTGCCGACGGTTTTACGAACAGAACCGCCAGCGGTTTCGATCGGGAGATATTTATGAGGCAGCTCACATTCTTGTCGCCGCCCCGCGTTGCGACGTGGCTGCGCGTGGCGAGGCGCGGGCGACTGCCGATACGATCCTTGCGGCCGTGAAATCGGACCACGCTGCTTTCGCGGATCTTGCCACCAATCATTCTGCTTGCACGACGTCGGCATTGGAAGGTGGATATCTCGGCCAGATCACTCACGGACAAACCGTGCCGGAATTCGAGGCAGCGCTGGAGCGGATGAAGCCAGGCGATATTGCGATCGTCGAAACCCGTTATGGCTTTCATGTTGTGCGTCTTGATCGTCGCGCGGAAGGGCAGATGTTGCCTTTCGAGATCGCACGGGAGCGGATCGCCGACTATCTAGCATTCAGCGTCGAACATCGGGCGCTCGCGCAATACATCTCGATCCTTGCGGGCCGGGCCGAGATTACCGGCATTTCGCTCGCGGCCGCGGACACACCACTAGTCCAGTAGAAAGGAACGCCGCATGCAACTCGGTGAAATTATCCGTGGCTTTGACGACGAGGTCCATGCGGCGGAAGCGCTGATTGCCTGCGGCGACATCGTACTGCTGGCGCGTGTCGATGCCATGACGAGCCGGTTCGGGGAAAGCGTCGGCGAATATGCATCGGGGGCCGTGCGACGTTTTGCAAACCTTGCCGGCAGCGAAGACTGGCTAGGCCTTATGAATGCTCTGGAACGTACCACCGATCCGGGGGCAGGTTGTCTGACGTACATGATCACCTGGTCGCTGCAGCAGGACGAAGCCCCGCCGGCTTCTCACAACGATATGGACCATGCTCATGCGGGATGCACGTGTGGAGGAAGCGGAGGCTGTTCATGAGTCTCGGACGCGATAACCCAACCAATCTTACGGAATCCAAGCCGCTCGCACGGATCGGCATCCTTGTTGTCTCTGATCGCGCGAGCCAGGGTCTCTACGACGACAAGAGCGGGAAGGCTATTAATTCCTTCCTAGGAAAGGTCATTCGGTCGAACTGGATCGTTATCTTCAAGATTATTCCTGACGGTGCGGAAAGCGTTGCCAATGCACTGATCGAATTGTCGGATCGCGAAGGTTGCGATCTTGTTCTGACGACAGGCGGGACCGGACCTGCTCCACGCGATCTCACGCCCGAGGGAACGCGCATGGTCATCGGACGCGAGCTGGTTGGTTTCGGTGAATTGATGCGGCGAGTCAGTTTGGACGACGTTCCAACGGCCATTTTGTCACGTCAAATCGCCGGTACACGCAATCATTCCCTGATCGTCAATCTGCCCGGTCGCCCTGCAGCCATCGACGTCTGCCTGAACGCGATCTTCCCTGCGATCCCGTATTGTCTTGAGCTAATCGGGGCGCGTCCAATCGAGGTCAATTCCGATGTTTGCATTGCATTCCGGCCCGGCGCCTGATTTGACGCGGCAGCACGAACCGAGCCTTGCCGCGATTGTCTACGCGAACGACGAGTATCCGGATGCGATATTCAAGTGGATCGTCAGCGAATGCCGTTCGCGCAATCTGGTTCTCTCAGGAGTTCTGCAACACCCGGTATGCGAGGGATCCGATCGGCGCTGCGATGTGCTGCTCGAAGATCTCGCCAGCGGTTACCGCACTCCGCTTTTTGACGACCGCGGCGCAGGTGCGAGGGGATGCCGTCTTGATGTGGCGGCTCTGATCGATGCCTCCATGAAGGTCGAAAGAAGCCTCGATAATGGTCCTGCCCTGCTTGTGCTTAACAAATTCGGCAAGGTGGAAGCTGATGGCGGGGGGATGTGCGGTCTGATGGCGAAAGCGCTTGAGCGCGGCATCCCGGCCATTATCGGAGTGCCTGCGCGCAACCTAGATGCCTGGAGAAATTTTGCCGGCGAATTTTCGGCCGAGCTTTCGGAAAATGCTGATGAAATACGAAAATGGCTTCGAGAACTCTATTAGAGAGTTCCGTCATGGTTGTGCACATACCAACTCACAGAACCGGCATTTGCTTTTTGCAGATTGCCCTTGTTCCGATATCAAGCGGAGCGAATTGACTGATTGGTTCCGGTTGTTCGATCCTGTCTCCGGCTGCGCCCTAACTCCTGCCGAAGAGCATCGAATGTCTCGGCATTGGGACAATACTCCTGATAGTTCTTTCGCGCAGTGCCTGCGGCAAGTTCACGTTGGCATTGGCTTGTCACCAAGCATTCGGAACAAACGACATTTATGTCGCGAGCCACGCCGCTATCAAATGATCTGACTTTATTCATATCGAGTTCAAGCGCATACATAAGACGTCGTGATTGATCGTCGGTACGGCCGCCGCGTGCAATAAGTCGCCCCAAGACATCTTCGGGTAGCCCAATATCCCGCGCCAACTCGCCCCGCTGAATCCTATCGAGGGATCTAAGCTCACGCACAGCTATCCAACGGGAAAGCCGCCGCCTCAGAGTCTCAGCGAAATCATAAGCCATTGGCCATCCTCCAGTTTCGTATAACTATGGCATGCAAAGGACTTACGAACTTTGATTTGGCGCAAACTAGAATGTCAGAAAATCGCGGAGAATTTCGCACGCGAGTATCGCACCGTGATGTCATATGGATTGATCTGGATCAATTAAGAGACTGAGAATTCACAGATAATGCGACAATCCAGTCTTGTCTTAGGTATAGTTAGCTGTTGGTTAGGGGAACTGGGGGAGTGCCGGAATGCGGGTCAAGCATCCATCCTGGAACAGCCTCATGCCGCAGTCGGCCCTTCCGCGATTGTCCGGTGACTTTCCGCGCCGGTGTTTGCATTGCCGGGCGCGCGCGCTCAGCTTGTGCGCAGCGCTCGACTCAGTCGAACTTCACGATCTTGAAAAGCTAGGTAAGGAGACCCGCTTCGCATCGAAGGAGTCCTTGTTTTCGGAAGATGAGAGCGCCAGCAGGGTCTATAGCCTCACGCAAGGCGTCGCGCGTTTGTATAGACTGTTGCCCGACGGACGACGCCATATCGTCGGGTTTGCATTGCCCGGAGACTTTTTGGGAACGACACTTTCCGGTCGCTACAGTTTCTCGGCCGATGCGATTACACCGATTGTCGCCTGCCGGTTTTCCAAGGAAGGGTTCTCGCGCTTCGCTGAAGCCAAACCAAATATGTTGCGCCGAATGAATGAGTTCGAGGTGCGTGAGCTTCATCTGGCCCGTAACCAGATGCTTCTGCTCAGTAGCCGTTCGGCGGAGCAGAAGGTAGCGTTGTTTCTCATTGGCTGGCGCGACCGGCTCGCACGGCTTGGGGAGGAGCCGAAAACCTTGCCATTGCCCATGAAGCGCCGGGACATTGCGGACTTTCTTGGCCTGACAATTGAAACGGTGAGCCGCACATTCACCCAGCTTGAGCGGGAGAAAGTTATCACCAACGTTCCGAAGGGATTTCGCTTGCTGAATCTGGCGCGCGCAGAAGCTCTGGCATGGACGTGATGAATTGTCCGACATCGGAAATTTTGAGAAGAGATTGATTCCGCTCAAAGACCTCGCATCCTGATCCGGCATACTGCCGCTTGACGAGACGAGGTTTTCATGCCGGTCGACGGCGAGCGCGATTGCGCATTGTCGGAAAGACGGCAGCATTCTTCAATGTCAAACAGAATGCGAATTACAGCTTGGGGAGTTAACGGCTGTGCCGCGACTGACGGTGACAAAACCAGAACTGATGCCGGGAGGAAGCGACGCGCTCTTTCGCAAATGTATTCTTGATTTTCTGGCATTCAGCGCGCGCGTGAGCCAGTGCCGCGCGGGTTTTAGCGAACGGTTGGGAATTTCGGGTATCGCCTATACGACGCTGATATCGATCGCTTACCTACAGGGAGAGAGGGGGGTAGGCGTCAGCCGTATTGCCGAGCACCTTCATCTATCGGGTGCTTTCGTCACGATCGAAGTATCGAAGCTCGTTGAGGCGGATCTTGTCAAAAAGCGAATCAACAGGAATGACAGGCGTCGCGTTCTGCTGACGGTGACGCCAAAAGGAAGGCGGTTGCTCGACGATCTCGTTAGTGTACAAGCCCCTGTTAACGACGCGCTTTTTGATTGTCTGAGCGCCGTCGAGTTTCAGCAACTGTCGTCGATGATGGAACGTCTTGTGCCCTGTGGCGACCAAGCGGCTATGCGAGTCGGCTCGTTACCGCGACGAGCATCATTGCCGCCATGACCGCTGACCATAGTCTTGAGTGACCAATGACGACGGTATTCTCTCTTCGCGAGGCACGCACTTCACCGTCAAGGAGCACGAATTTCATTCGCTCAGCTTTGTGGTTTGTGCATGACCGGCGGTCGTTCGCCAAAATCAACGACCGAGCGTTGCAGGATACGGCCCGATTCATCGACGCTTAGCCGGCCGCGCCGGTTGCCGTAAAAAAAGCTCAAGCGAAACTGCCCCTCATGATCGTCGATACCGCGTTCGCACGCAGTTGTAATGGCGCGCTTCCGCATAAGTTCGGGGATGTCAGCAGGGTGAATATGAAGAAGACCACCCAGCGTTGAACTGTCGACACAAAAGGCGCCGTCTTCGATTTCGATGTGATGGCTGCTGGCGGATCTGTCGTTGGATTGTTCATGGGAGCTGCGAGTTTCCACCGGAACGTCATTCGAGGCAGAACGGTGGTCGTTTGGCGGCGTCGGAAGGGCGACGTTCCCAGGATTGCTTCGCATGATTACACGCTCTCTTGCTGCTTGAACGTTATAGATATATAGTGGATGTATCTTATGGTTCAACCACGGAGAACCGCGATATGGATGGGGCCGCAGACGGGTGGAGATGGGCAGTCGGCCTTTTCGCCGTCGCAGCTGTATGGGCTGGTTTGCTGCTCGGCGTGTCGTTTCTCGCCACCCCTGCAAAATTTCTGGCGCCCAGTCTTTCGCTGAGCGTGGCGCTTGATGTCGGTCGACATACGTTTGCGGTTTTCAACAAGTTGGAGTGGCTGCTTGCTGCGACGGTGCTCCTGATGGTATTCGGGGCGCGTGCGCGATTAAGCGCCATGATGGTCATCGCGGTTTGCCTCGTGGTTGCCGTGGAGACGTTCTGGTTGTTGCCGCTGTTGGATCAGCGCGTCGGATTGATCATCGCGGGGCAGCAGCCGCCAGCCTCGAACCGGCACAGTCTCTATATTCTGCTCGAGCTTGCCACGCTCGGTGCGCTGATTGTTGTGAGCATCGATATGACGCGGCGGCTTCAGCGTCCGTGTGCGCGACCTTTTTGATGCGCGAGCACTCTCGCTGAGAGGTCACAAGTTGAGTAGGCGCGGCAGCATGATTTCGGCGCGAGCTTGCAAAAGATGATGTCTGTGCATCTTTTGGGGGATGAAGGATTCTTCGAGATGTCCTGGATGGCCTGCAACTCTCGGAATCTGCGATGCGATTGACACATTTCTCGGACTACGCGCTCCGCGTACTAATGTACGCGGCCATGCGTGGTGAAAACTTGATCACCATTGAGGAAACGGCCGGGTTGTACGGAATTTCCCGAGCACATCTCATGAAAGTCGCAAACCAACTCACCCGGGCTGGCTACCTGAAAGCCATTAGGGGGAGATCGGGCGGTCTTGCATTGGCCAAACGTCCGGATTCGATCCGCCTCGGCGATGTCCTACGGGCCACGGAGCCGGATTTTGCCTTGGTCGAGTGTTTCACAGCCGACAACCGATGTCTGATCACGCCACGCTGTCGGCTACGCGGTGCTCTCCACGAAGCGCTCGCTGCCTTCGTCGGAACGTTGGACGGTTATACGCTGGCCGATCTGATTCTTAGCCCTAAGGATTTCGGGATCAAACCCGCGGTCTGATCGATATTTGTTCATCATTTATCGTCCATTTCCGGGAAGGCACTTGCATAAGCTGACAATTCTTATAAGAGTCATTTATAGTATATCTTTTTGAGCCAGTTGGTGAAGTAGTGCTCAATTTGACCGACTTGCAGATCGGTGAAGCGAAGGAATTGGCGATGTCTGAAGACGTTCATGCCTCAGAGAGAGTGATCAATGTGCGGGATATTGATCCGCGTCATCGTCACAGGATCATCTTCCAGTTATTCGAACAACTTGGTTCGGATAGCAGTCTTCAACTGGTGGTAGATCATGATCCAAGGCCCCTGCGTCTTCAGCTCGAAGCAAAACATGGAGCGCGCTGCCGATGGACATACCTCGTTCAGGGTCCGGATGTTTGGCGAATTCGGCTTCAGCAAGGCTAGGAAATTTTACGGCGTGAGATTTGTTAGTGACGCCATCGGTCGCATACAGGTTGATGCTCGGTTCGTCGGATTGCGCGGGTACCGAAGCGATGTAAGACGTGCTGATCCGGTGTCGAGGAGCGGTTGAGCACATGACAACCCAAAATACTCCGGTGCCGCGGCTGCGGCTCTATCAGGGGCCTGCGGTTTTATCCTACGGGTTCAGGCCATTTTTCCTGCTCGGCGCGGCTTATGCGGGACTTGCCGTTCTGGCCTGGCTGCCGGTGTTTCTGGGGGAGTTGACGCTGCAGACAACTTTCGCTCCGCGCGACTGGCATGTGCACGAAATGCTGTACGGCTATTTGCCGGCGGTCATCACCGGCTTTCTGTTCACGGCAATTCCGAACTGGACCGGACGGTTGCCTATTCAGGGTATGCCGTTGCTCGCGCTGGTCATCGTTTGGATCATCGGACGGCTTGCCGTGACATGCTCGGCGGGGATCGGCTGGTTCGCAGCCATGCTGATCGATATCAGCTTCCTTGCGCTGATCACGGCCGCCATCGGACGTGAAATTCTCGTCGGACGAAACTGGCGCAACCTCAAGGTTGTCGCGCTGGTCGCGCTTCTCCTCCTCGGCAACATCGCTTTCCACCTAGAGGCACATTTCGCCGGTACGGCGGATTACGGCATTCGTGCCGGTATTGCCGTTGTCGTCCTGCTGATCCTGCTGATCGGTGGCCGAATCATTCCAAGTTTCACACGCAACTGGCTGGTGCGCGAAAATCCCGGACGCTTGCCGTCTCCCTTCGCCAGGTTCGACGTGGCGATCGTCATCCTGAGCGCGGCGGCACTGCTGGCGTGGGTTTTCTGTCAAGATGGCTTCTGGATGGGCATCCTGCTTGCCCTGATAGGAGTCCTGCACGTCATTCGTCTCGGCCGATGGGCTGGTGACCGCACTTCCCGGGAGCGCCTCGTCCTCGTCCTACACGTCGGATACGCTTTCATTCCGGCTGGCTTTTTACTGTCTGCGGCATCTGCCTTCAGTTTCGTTCCCGCAAGTGCTGGCATCCACGCGTGGATGGCGGGAGCCGCCGGAGTCATGACATTGGCGGTGATGACACGTGCAAGCCTTGGTCATACCGGCCAGCGGCTGACGGCCTCGCTCTCAACGCAGGGAATTTATGCCGCTATTGTGATTGCGGCGCTTGCTCGCATCTGCGCGGTCATGGTCCCAGCCTGGAGCGGCCAGTTGCTGCATCTAGCCGCCTTTGCATGGGCGACGGCATTTCTCGGCTTCGTAGTTTACTTCGGCCGCGCGCTTATGAGTGCGGCGAAGTGACAGCGCGCGCAGAGATATGTCCTGCTGCTGGTCCGCAATGCGCAGGAACGAGTGGGAGATGACAGATCAGCACTTCTCCAGTTGCGCCGTTTGGTTCGTTGCGTTTAAGCAAAAGGCAGCTGCTTTGTTTCCGGTATCCCGTCTTCGCCGCGACGATTCCGCTTCCTCATGATCAGGATAGATAGATGATTGCCCAGCTAACAAAGTCCGAGCGTCAGAACGCCCTCGTTCTGTTTCTGCTTTTGGCAGTGGGCGGCCTCGCTATGGCAGTCGTCGGACACGATGATCCATTGGGCGTTCATGGCGCCATCGTCATGATCGCTGCGCTGGCAGGCATCTTTCTCGTCATTTCGCGTTATTACGATCCGGAGCCGTCATTGGATCGGCTCGAGCGCTACTACGACGATCCCACCAAGGTCGGAATTGTACTTGCGATGGTGTGGGCCGTCGTCGGCATGTTCGTCGGCGACTGGGTCGCCTGGCAGCTCGCCTATCCCGACCTGACATTCGATGCCGCGTGGTCGAGCTTCGGGCGGCTGCGCCCCGTCCACACATCGGGTGTGATTTTCGGCTTTGGCGGCAACGCCCTGATCGCGACCTCGTTCTACGTTCTCCAGCGGACCTCGCGGGCGCGATTGCCCGATCAGATAAGCCCCTGGTTCGTTCTGCTTGGATACAACTTGTTCTGCGTGATCGCTGCGTCCGGCTACCTCATGGGTGTCACGCAGTCGAAGGAATACGCGGAGCCGGAGTGGTATGCGGACATCTGGCTGGTGATCGTTTGGGTCGTCTACTTCGTGATCTACCTACGCACGCTGGCCCGCCGCAAGGAGCCGCACATCTACGTCTCCAACTGGTACTACATGGCCTTCATCCTAGTCGTCGCCATCCTGCACATCGTCAATAACCTCGCCGTGCCCGTGTCGCTCGGACACGCCAAGAGCTATTCGGCTTTTTCCGGTGTTCAGGATGCGATGACGCAGTGGTGGTACGGCCACAACGCCGTGGCTTTCTTCCTGACGTCCGGCTTTCTGGGCATGATGTACTACTACTTGCCGATCCGCGCCGGGCGCCCGATTTTTTCCTACCGCCTGTCCATCATCAGTTTCTGGGGCATCACCTTTATGTACATGTGGGCGGGTTCGCACCACTTGCACTATACGGCGTTGCCGCACTGGGTTCAGACGCTCGGCGTGACCTTCTCGGTGATGCTCCTCGTTCCGTCGTGGGCGTCCGCAGGGAATGCGTTGCTGACGCTGAACGGCGCCTGGCAGAAGGTGCGCGACGACGCAACGCTGCGTTTCATGATGATGGCGGCGGTGTTCTACGGGCTCTCCACGTTTGAAGGCTCGTTCATGGCGATCCGCTCGGTGAACTCGCTGTCGCACTATACGGACTGGACCGTCGGGCACGTGCATGCGGGCGCGCTTGGCTGGGTCGCGATGATCACGTTCGGATCGATCTATGCCTCCGTGCCGTGGCTATGGAAGCGGCAACAGATGTATTCGTCACGGCTGGTCGAGGCGCACTTCTGGCTCGCGCTTGGCGGAACGCTCGTCTACGTCTTTGCGATGTGGAATTCCGGCATCATCCAAGGGTTGATGTGGCGGACCTACAATGACAGCGGCACGCTCGCCTATTCGTTCACTGAAACAGTCACGGCGATGCATCCCTATTACATCGCGCGCGCGATCGGCGGCCTCATGTTTTTGATCGGTGCGTTGATCGGCAGCTACAACATCTGGATGACCATTCGCACGGCGGATCAGCCGGAGGAGGAGCGCGCCATGGATCGTCCGGTGCCGCGTCCCGTGGCCACTCCGGTTCTGCAGCCAGGAGAATGACATGAGTTTCTTTGGTCTGCACTACAATCTCGAGAAGAAAGCCATCGGCCTCGTCCTTGCGATCATCGGCGTCGCAAGCATTGGCGGCGCCGTTGAGATCGCGCCGCTCTTTACGATCCATCAGACAGTGGAGGAGGCACCGAACATGCGCGTCTACACGCCGCTCGAGGTCGCCGGGCGCAACATCTACATTCGGGAGGGGTGCTACGCCTGCCACTCCCAGATGATCCGCACGCTTCGTGACGAAGTCGAACGCTATGGACCGTACTCGCTTGCGGTCGAGTCCAAGTACGATCACCCGATGCTTTGGGGCTCGAAACGAACGGGCCCGGATATCGCGCGTCTGGGTGGAAAGTATTCGGATGAGTGGCATGTGGCGCATCTCAACAATCCTCGCGACGTCGTGCCGGAGTCGGTCATGCCCCATTACTCATGGCTTGGGCGCAATTCCCTGCGCAACGAGGATCTCGGCAAACATCTTGCGGCGCTTCGCAAGGTTGGAGTTCCGTACACGGACGAGATGATCGCCAACGCGGCTGCAGATGCATACGGCCAGGCTGCTCCGGATTCCCCACGAGCCGAGGGCGTAGTCAAGCGATACGGCGAGGCCACGAACGTCCGCGCCTTCGATGGCCGCCCCGGTGAATTGACGGAGATGGACGCGCTTGTCGCCTATCTGCAGATTCTCGGAAAGCTGACGGATGCCGCGCACAAGACCGCAGCCTCGGGAGCACAATGATGCCGATTGATCACGATTTCACGGTTTGGTTCTCAAAGTCCTTCGGTTTGTTTTATCTGATCGCAATGTCGGCGGTGATTGTCGCCTATGCGTATTGGCCCTCAAACCGCAAGCAGTTCGACGCGGCTGCGCAATCGATCCTCGGCAACGAGGACAAGCCGTCGAAGGATGAATCATGGCGGTAGAGGAACGCGACCCGCACACGGGATATCTGACGACCGGTCACGAGTGGAGCGGGATCAAGGAACTCAACACGCCCGTCCCGCGCGCGGTCTACCTGTTCCTGATTGCGACAGCGCTATTCAGCGTCGGGTACTGGATTCTGATGCCAGCCTGGCCGATCGGGGTGACGTTCACGAAAGGGTTGCTTGGCATCGACCAGCGCACCAGCCTCGAAGCCGATCTGCGGGAGACCGCAGCGGAACGAAAGGTGTGGAGCGACCAGATCGAGGCGAAGAGCTATGATGACATCCGGAAGGATCCCAAGCTGATGCGGATCGTTCGGCAGACAGGTCAGACGTTGTTCCGCGACAATTGCGCGGCCTGTCACGGTTCGACCGCGCAAGGCTCAAAAGGATATCCAAGCCTGACGACGGCGTCGTGGCTGTGGGGTGGCGATCCGGCGACGGTGGCGGAGACGATCCGCGTCGGGATTAATTCGTCGCACAAGGACAGCCGCGCCTCGCAGATGATGGCTTTCGGCCGCGATGGAATTCTGAAGCCGAAGGAAGTCGATGACGTCGTCGATTATGTGCGGAGCCTGTCCGATCTGGAGGTCGCGCAAAATACGCCGGCGCCCAGACTCGATGCCGGCAAGGCGGTGTTCGCAACGAATTGCGCCGCCTGTCACGGCGACGACGGCAAGGGAAAGACCGAGATGGGCGCGCCGGACCTCACCGACCACTTCTGGATTTACGGTGGCGATCTGCAATCGGTCTCTTCGACGGTCTGGAGCGGGCGGCAGGGAAAGATGCCGACCTGGGAGGAGCGCCTGTCCGCTCTCGATCGCAAGATTCTGGCGCTTTATCTGACCGACCTGCCGAGGGCCGCGCGATGAACCGGATCACGCTCCGATCACCGAAGGCTGTCCTCTGGCTCGCGGTCTGTGCCGGGTTGCTTCTGGTGATCGGGGCCAACGCGCATCTGGTCTATGTCGCGATCATGTCGCAGCCGGAATGCGTCGCTCATGTGCGCCCCGGTGAAACTGCGCCGGACCAGGCGCGATTCGGAGCCGCGCGCTCGTCGTGCAATCCGCAAACACGTTGAGGCCGAGATCATGGCTATCCCTGTTCTGGTTCCACCGCTGCCCCGAGCGAAGCCCTGGAAGCGCGATGTCCCGAATGCGGCGGCGCTGCAATGGCTGTCGGCCGGCTGGAAGGACTTCAAGGTCAACCCTGGAGCAAGTCTCGGATACGGCTTGCTGGTTTATCTCGTGTCGGTGATCACCACCGTCGGCCTGTTCGTCTTTGGCTGGGACTACATTCTGTTTCCGGCGTTCGCCGGCTTCATGGTGATGGGGCCGATCCTCGGCATCGGACTCTATGAGAAGAGCAAGCGGATTTCCGAAGGACGGCCTGTGAGCCTACTCAACATGATGCTGGTCAAGCCGAAGTCCGGCGGGCAAGTGCTGTTTGCCGGCGCATTGCTGGTCATGCTGACGCTAGTGTGGATGCGGGCTGCTGTCATCATCTATGCGCTGTTCTTCGGCGTGCGGCCATTTCCTGGCCTCGATCACATCGTAGCGATGCTGCTGACGACCGGAACCGGCTACGCCATGCTGCTTGTCGGCAGCGCGGTGGGAGGCCTGTTCTCGGCCTTCGCGTTTGCTGTCAGCGCATTTTCGATACCGATGCTGCTCGACCAACGGGTCGATGCCTTGACGGCGATGGGGACGAGCATGGCGCTGGTGTGGCACAATCTGCCCGTGATGCTGACATGGGCAGCGATCATGCTGGCTCTTATCGTTTTGGGTCTTGCGACGGGACTGCTGGGAATGATCGTCGTCTTTCCCGTGCTCGGTCATGCGACCTGGCATTCCTACCGCACAATGTGTGGAGAGCATCCGGTCTGATCGGAGGAGCGCCATGAGTTGTTGCGACACAGGTCTGGTGGTTGCTGCGATAGCCGCCGGATCCGGTGCGATCGGAGAAGAGATTCGGCTGGCGAGCCGCGACGCGGGCGGCGGGTTACGGCAGACGGATCTGTCGGTACCCGGCGTTTACTGCGGCGCGTGCATGGCGACGATCGAGCGTGAACTCTCTAATCTGCCGGGTGTGGAGCATGCCCGCGTCAATCTTTCGACGAAGCGGGTGACTGTCCGCTGGCGTGGCTCCGAGCCGGTTCCGGCGTTCATCGAGACGTTGAAGGGCGCAGGTTTCGACGCGCATCTGTTCGATGTGGAATCCTCGCAAGGCGATCCGGTCTTCTCCGAGTTGATCAAGGCACTCGCCGTCAGCGGTTTCGCGTCAAGCAACATCATGCTGTTGTCGGTATCGATATGGTCGGGCGCAGATGCCGAGTCCCGTAATCTCTTTCACTTGTTGTCCGCGTTCATTGCACTTCCCGCGCTCGCCTATTCAGGCTGCGTCTTCTTCCGCTCGGCCTGGCGGAGTTTGCGGCATGGACGCACCAACATGGATGTTCCGATCTCGATCGGCGTCCTGCTGGCTTTCGCCCTCAGCCTGTACGAGACGGTCGTTCGCGGGCCGCACGCCTATTTCGATGCGGCAATATCGCTGCTCTTCTTTCTGCTGATCGGCCGCACGCTCGATCACATGATGCGGGAACGGGCGCGTAGCGCTGTCACGGGGCTGGCGCGGCTCGGCGCGCGCGTCGCCCGGCTCGCGGGCGACGACGGAGGTCATACGTTTATCCCTGTTGCCGAGGTCAGGCCGGGAATGTTGCTGCTTGTCGCGGCCGGAGACCGCGTTCCGGTCGACGCCACGGTGAAACAGGGCGTTTCCGATATCGATGTTTCCATTGTCTCGGGGGAAAGTGGGCCGCAGGCGGCGGAAATCGGCTCGCTTCTTCGCGCCGGCTCGCTGAACCTGACGGGACCGCTGACGGTCGTGGCCAATGCAAACGCGAGCGACTCATTCCTCGCGGAAATGGTGCGGTTGATGGAGGCTGCGGAGCAGGGGCGCTCGGCATACCGCCGGATCGCGGACCGTGCGGCGGCGATGTATGCGCCCGTGGTGCATCTTACGGCTCTTGCAGCTTTTGCCGGCTGGTGGTTTGCGACCGGGGATTTCCATCGCGCGATCACGATTGCGATCGCTGTGCTGATCATCACTTGCCCCTGCGCGCTTGGTCTGGCCGTGCCGATGGTTCAGGTCGTGGCGTCGCGGCGCCTGTTCGAAGCGGGTGTGATGGTGAAGGACGGCGGTGCGCTGGAGAAGCTCGCTGAGATCGACACGGTCCTGCTCGACAAGACGGGGACGCTCACGGCGGGAGATCCGCAACTGGTTGTCCGCACCGGCGATCAGCAGGCGCTATCCATCGCGGCGGCGCTCGCATCTCGTTCATCTCATCCGTATTCACGCGCGATCGCGCAGGCTTTGGTCCCTGACGGAGCGCTATCGCTCGATGGGATTATCGAGCGCCCGGGATTGGGGCTGGAGGCGCGTTTTGGCGCTGACGTGATCAAGCTGGGGCGGCCGTCCTGGGCTTCGCAGCAGGATGCCGCCGAAGAATCGTCCGTCGTCCTGTCCAGGGCAGGCCGCATCATCGCTACTTTCGATTTTCACGACCGGATGCGCCCGGGCGCGGAAGACGCGGTCGGGGCGCTGACCAGCGAAGGACTGGATGTGGAAATCGTTTCGGGAGACAGTGAGGCGCGGGTTCAGCGGCTCGGCCGACTCCTTGGAATCGACGCGACTGCGGAATTGATGCCGAGTGACAAGGTGGCGCGGATCATCGACCTGCGTGCCGCTGGCCGCAAGGTATTGATGGTCGGAGACGGCTTGAACGACGCTCCGGCCCTTGCCGCGGCTCATGCTTCCATCGCGCCATCGTCTGCCGCGGATGTCGGACGGCAGGCCGCGGACGTCGTGTTTCTTCAGGAGAGCTTGATCGCGGTTCCGCTGGCCGTGCGAATTGCGCGACGGTCGAAGCGACTCGTACATGAGAATCTGATGCTGGCGGTCGCATACAATGTCATTGCGGTGCCGGTGGCCGTGGCGGGTTACGTAACCCCGTTGGTCGCCGCGGTTGCGATGTCCGGCTCCTCCATTCTTGTTGTTCTGAACGCGCTCCGTCTTTCCGGAATCGCGGGACGAGCATCGCCCAAGAAGGAAACCGCACAGGCCGTTCGCCTCGTCGAGGCAGCCGAATGACCGACTACTACTATCTCATACCGATTGCGATCGCTCTCGGGCTCACGGGCCTCTTGGCCTTCATATGGTCGCTTGGAAGCGGGCAATACGAAGATCTCGATGGCGCGGCGGAGCGCATTCTTCATCAGGAAGAGGACGAACCGCTGAGTTGATCGGTTTCGTTAACCTATCGATCAGCACACGGACACAGTGTAGTTTCACGACGCTCCTTTTCACACGCAGGCGCGGGCCGTTTTGTCTGTCTCAGATAGTCTGCAGAGCGACTTCTCTGGCGGGCTGCGCAAGATCAAAGTTGCAAATTTCGTCTAACAAGCGAGTCACAGGAAGCCTTGTTCTGAGTGCGTTTCTGAGATTCTCGTTTACAAAATAAAGTCCGATCGTGGCCTCGCAACTGACGTGATGTTTCAGTTTGCCTTTACCTCCACCGGGAATTACCGGTTGCGACGCAAAAGTCGTCCGCCCGCTACGGCGCTATTGGGCGCGCGCGTGCGACTTTGCTCTGCCGAACGAGACCATCCGTGGAGTTGCAGAATTCGCTGGTCCTTCGGTTCTGAAGGAAAGCCCGTTCCGCAGGAGTTTCTCAAGCTCTCAGTTACAAATTCCGATTCCTACGCTTTCGTCTGTGAACTCGTTTACATCTCCTAAATGACTCGGGGCCTGGAAAGCTTGTCTTTTCGGGCCCGAGTCTCCTTTCGGTTACAAATTAAAGAAACTACATTTTAGAACAGCCACTACTTCTTTTTGCCGTCGGCGTCGAACTGCTTCAGGAACGCGATCAAGTCAGTGGTTCTTTGTTCATCCTTCAATCCGGCGTAGATCATCTTTGTGCCCGGAATCTTGGCCTTGGGATCCTTGATGTATTCGCGGAAGGTCGACTCGTCCCAAGTGGTACCGGAGTCCTTGTTCGCGATAGAATATGCGTAGCCCGGCACGCTGCCAGCTTTGCGGCCTATGAGGCCGTTGAGAGTCGGTCCGACGACGTTCTTCGCGTTCTCACCGATCTGGTGACAGGCTTTGCAGACGGCGAAAATCTTCTCGCCCGCGGCGGCGTCCTGAGCCCTTACTTCACCCGAGCACACAACTGCCAACAGCGCAATGAACAACAATTCTCGCATTCCATTCTCCTCTTTTCACGTTCGCCATTCAAAAACTCAACACTTCGCGTTTAGTTCATATCCGACTTTGAGTTCAGATGTCGGGCGACCGTCGTCATGCGCCGTACACGCACGAACGTCCGTCTGCAGTGATCAGCCGAGCTTGCGTACCCGACCGAACCGCAACAACGTCGGCGATCCGAGATGCCGGCATCAGGCTGAAAGCCGTCGAAAGCGCGTCGGCTTCGGTTGCGGTCGGAGCGATCACGCTGACCGTGCGGTACAGGGCGGGACTGCGTCCAGTCCTTGGGTTGAACAGATGATTGAACCGACCCGCCGTGTCGAAACGGAAACCCGCTCCGGCGGTGGTCGCAACCGCGCGATCGACAAGATCGATGGTTTCCGTGAGCGCACCGGCCTCGTCCGGATCGGCTAGTCCGACGCGCCATGGTGTCCCATCCGGTCTAGCTGCGATCGCGCGTATCTCGCCCATATTGACGAGCGTCGTTGATAACCCCGATCCGCGCAAAATATCCACAACGCGGTCAGTGGCGTATCCTTGTGCGATGCCGTTCAGCGTGATCGCGGCGCCGGGCTTGACGAGCGCCACGCGGTCGTCACTAACCAACAAGCCGCTATGGCCAACCTTCGCGAGCGTCTCAGCCAGCTTTTGCGCCGACGGGCCGGCGGGGTGCGGTTCGTCCGAAGAGAAGTGTTCGGCGTAAAGCTGCCAAAGCGGCTGGACCGTCGGATCGAACGCGCCGTCGGTCACACTCGCGAACCGCAACGCGGACTTCAACAGTGCGACCATCTCAGTGCTGGGAGAAACGAGGATGCCGGTGCGATTGAGCTTTGAGATCGCTGAATCGGTCCGGTACAGGCTGAACTGCTGCTCCAGCCGCCGTACATCTAGGACACATCTGTAAACCAGCCGTTGGGCCTCTGCGCGGTCTGAGTGATGGATATCGATCGACACCTGCGCCCCGAGCGCTGATCCGCGCCAGCGCACAGATTCGTCCGTCGCGGCCACTCGGCCGCCAGTCAGAAATGTCGATCCGGCGGCGCTCGCAGCAATGACGATCATGCGCCGACGGGTGAGTTCTTGTTTGAGCATCGGCTGTTCCTCGTCAGTTGACCCGCACGTCCGGACGACTGTGCTGGCTCTGGTCGATCGGCACGTCGCTGCCGAGCACGTATGCACTTGGGATTTGCTCGAATGTCACCACCCGGCCGGCATTGTCGTTGGCAAACGCTTCGGCGGCCTCGCGATTTCCGAACGGCACCGCCTCGGCTGCTCCCATGCCGCCCTGTTTGCGGCTTTCGATCACGAAAAATGCCTTGCGCGCATCGACCCAGTTTGTTGGGCCCGGATTATCCCAGCTTGTCGCCCGCGCCATGTCCGAAACATAGATCGCCCGGATGTCGCGGGGCTGGTCGGGCATCAAGGTGAAGGCCACGGTGTCGCGGACCGACGAGAACCAGAATGGGTCGATCCGGCCGGCCGTAATAATCTGGCCTTTCGGTCCGGGATGTTCGAGCAGATTCATGCCGCAGAACACGCCCATGGCGTCGCTGTTGAGCGCCACCGGCGGCGGCACCACCGAATTGGCTGCATCCTGATTGCATCCCGCGAGCAAGATCGCGGCGAGAACGGCGGCCAGGATTCGCAAGGTTCGCAAACTCATAATTCCCTCCGCGCAAAGAATGCGGTCGCAAGTCCGAGCGGCGCGGCTATCCAGACCACCAGACCCATCAGCAGTGCAACGATGCCCGTGCTCGCGGTTCCGGCCAGTCCGGCCATGCCGGAAAACTGGCTAACGTTGAACCCGGTCAGATTGGTCAGCCGATAAAGATCAGTCGGGTTGAGGAACAGCAGCGCCTCGAGCACGGGCGCCGAGACGATGCGCCCCTGATCGACCACCAGGATGCCGAGCAGCGCCATGTCGAACACCAGCACCATCAACAGCCAGACGCCCACGGAAATGCCCGCTGCGGTACCGCGATCGCGCACAAGGCTGCTGATCAGATATCCCATCGCAACAAACACCGCACCGAGCAGGATCGATGTCCCGAGCATCGAAGCGAAGGCGTACCAGCTCGAGGCCAGCACTGAGGCGCCGGTGATGGCAAGTGCTGCGGCCGCCGCGCCATAGCCGATCACGGTGGCGAAGGCGAGGATCAACACATGCCCGCAGAATTTCCCAAGGATAACCTGATAGCGGCCGACAGGATAGCTGAGCAGCAGGATCATGGTGCCCCGCTCCATCTCGCCGACCACCGCGTCATGTGAGATCAAAAGGGCGATCAGCGGTAGCAGAAAGATGGTGAGGCTGGACAGGCTGACGACCACGACGTCAAGCGCGCCGGCGCCGACATTGCCAGTCGGTGCGCTGCCGAGGAATGTCAAGGACAGCGACAGCGCGGCCAAGAGCAATGTAGTCGCCAGAACCCAGCGGTTGCGCAAGCCTTCCTTGATTTCCTTCGCCGCGATGATGACGATGTTTCTCATGCGGCATTCCCCCGCAGAAAATGGGCGTAGAGATCGTCGAGCGTCGGAGCCGCGATCTCGATATTGGTGACGCAGGGGTCGCCGGCCGCGACGCGCAGCAGCTCCATCTTGCTGGCCTCATCGGGCACCAGCAGGATGCGGCCATGCGGAGTTGCGACACTCGTCCCGTTTATCCATCCCGGCGGGACGGTGGCCCCGGGCGCAATATCGAGCGAAACCCGGATTGGCAGTTGCGAGATCGAGCGCAGTTCCGCCAGCGTGCCCTGCGCGACCAGTAGCCCGTGGTTCATGATCAACACATGCTCCGCGCGATCCTCAAGTTCGGTGAGCGCGTGCGAGGAGATCAGGACGGTGGCGCCGTCGTCGCGCAATTCACCAAGGATCTCGTAGAAGGTCTGACGCAGCGCAGGGTCTAGCCCCGTGGTCGGCTCGTCCAGTAGCAGGACGCGCGGCCGCCCCAGCAGCGCCTGGGCCAGGCCGAGGCGCTGGCGCATGCCCTTGGAATAAGTCCCGACCCTGCGATCGGCGGCATGCATCAGGCCGACGCGGTCGAGCAGCGGCCAGGCCGAAGCGGGCTCTATCTGCTTCAGCCGCGCGTAGAACGCCAGCGTTTCGCGCCCGGTCAAAGCGGCGTTGAACGCGACATTCTCCGGCAGATAGCCGAGCTGCCGGCGCGCCGAGAATTGGCCGGCCGCCGGATCCTCGTCGAGCACGCGGACCGCGCCGCGCTCGGCATGAATGAGGCCGAGCATCAGCTTGATCAGCGTGGTCTTGCCGGCACCGTTGTGGCCGACCAGCGCGTTCAGCCGTCCCGAACCGAGGTCGAACGAGACATTGCGCAGCGCCTTGACCGCGCCGTACCTCTTCTCCACGCCGTTGACGGCGACAGTGATGGTCATCGCAGCCTCCGACTGGTTGATGGTTTCGGCGGTGGCGCGATCAAAGGATGGGTGTCGACGACGCCGCCGGGATAAAGCGCGGGAAACTGCGCCTGCGCCCAGCGCAGCACCTGCACCGCGGGGCTGTTGATCAGCACTTTCGCAGACGGCGCGGTCCACAGCACCCGGTCGACGAGATCGTTGGGGCGGTAGGCGGTGTCGGCGATGCCGTCGCCATTGAGATCGAACGCCGGATTGTCGCTCCAGTAGTTGCCGCGGCCGCCCTTAGACCAGTCGAGGTCGCGGGTGCCGACATACTTCACTTGGTTTCGGTTACCGACAAAAGCGTTGCCGGTGATCTCGTTACCCTCGGAGCCGGCAGTGAAATGAACCCCGATGCCGCAACGCTCGAACCAGTTGTTACGAAACTTGTTGTGGTTGGTGTTGTAGATGAAGACGCATTTCCCCGGTCCGCTGCGCAGGCCCGGTTCGGGTTTCGATTCCGGCAGCATGCCGCGTTCTTCGACCGGACCTTCGTCCTTCCTGCTTGCAATATTATCGAGCGAGCCACCGTTAACCCAATTGCCGTCGATCTCGGCGTAATTAGCGTAGTTGAACAGCAGTCCGTAGTCGCGGTCGCGGTCCGAGATGTTGTTGCGGATCATTAGCCGGTTCGAATACATGATAGCGTAGCCAACGTGATTGCCGATGGAAATGTTGCCGCTGACTTCGCTGTCGTTGGTGTACATGTAATGCACCGCGAACCGCACTTGGTCGAAGCGGTTGTTGATGAAGCGGTCCTTGCGGCTGGAAATCGTGAAGACGCCGTCGCGGCCGTAGCGGAACGTATTCTCGGCGATGGTGACATCGGGCGCATTCCAGACCGATACGCCGTTGCCGCGCTCGTTGAGGCGCCTGTCCTGCATGCCCTCGATGATATTTCGCTGTACGCGTGACCCCGTCGCACCATGGACGTAAATACCGTAAAGGTTGCCTTCGAAGCGGTTGTTTTCGACTAGGGCACGTTGCGCGGTCTTCGCGAGAAACACACCGGAATCCATTTTCTCCAGATCGTAGCCCGATCCCCGGATGGTCACGCCGCGAACCGTGACATCAGGCGACGTCACGGTGACGACGTTGCCGGCACCGCCGCCATCGAGCACGGCGCCCGGCCATCCGCTCAATACCACGCGCCGCTCGATCCTGATCGCACCCTTGTACTCACCCGCTGAGAGTTCGATGACGTCGCCGTCCTGGGCCCGGTCCAGCACGGCCTGCAACGGCTGCTCCGGAACAGCCCTCAGCGTCTCCGCAACCGCAAAGCCCGGGATTCCGACGGCGATGATCGCCGCCGGAAGAATTCGCAAAAAGAAGAGCATGTGCCGATCCCGCCTCAAACCGACTTGGGTTCGACCATCATGCGGCCCTTCATCTCCATGTGCATGGCGTGGCAGAACCACGAACAATAGTACCAGAAGACGCCGGCCTTATCCGCCGTGAACGTCACCGAGGCCGTCGCCATGGGCGCTACTTCCATGTTGATCCCATAGTTCACGATGCAGAAACCGTGCGTCAGGTCTTCCACCGAGTCGATATTGGTGACGTAGACGGTGACCTCATCGCCCTGTTTGATCTGGAATTGCTCGAGTCCGAACGCCGGCGCGGTCGATGTCATGTAAACACGGACCTTGTTACCGTCCCGGATCACCTTGGAGTCGGCCTCGAGATCGATTCCGTCGGCCTTGGCCTGCTTGACGGCATCGGCAAAGAACGGATCGGCACGATCCCAGATCGAAACCGGATTGATCTTGGAGCGGTGAACGATGGTGGCGTCATGAGGTTCGGCAAAGCTCGGACCATCATGGACCAGTTTCATCTTGTCGCCGGAGATATCGATCAGTTGGTCGTTCTCGGGCTTAAGCGGCCCGACATTGAGGAAGCGGTCCTTTGAGAACTTATTGAGCGAGATCAGCCACTTTCCGTCGGCTTCCTTGGTCTGTCCCATCGAGGTATGGTTGTGGCCGGGCTGATAGTGCACATCGAGCTTCTGAAGGATAGGATCGACCTTCTCGCCCTTGAACGCGCGCCTGGCAAGATCGATGCTCCACTTGCAGACCTGACTGTCGAGAAAGAGCGTCGTGTAGGCGTTGCCTTTGCCGTCATAGGCCGTGTGCAAGGGTCCGAGGCCGAGCTCTGGCTCCGCGACCACGACGTCGCGCGGCTGGATCTTGTCGTCGAACAACTGGTCGAACAGCCGCACATCCATCACCGTGACCGTAGGCGAGAGCTTGCCCGCCGCTACGATATGGATGCCATCCGGCGCGGTGTTCATGCCGTGCGGGCTGTTGGAAACTGGGACATAGCGGGTATAGGGCGAGCCCTTGCGACCGTCGATGACAGGCACGCCGTTGATTTCCTTGAAGTCCCCCTTCTTCACCGCTTCTTCGATGCGCTTGATGTTGAAGATCGTGACCCAGTCCTGCTCCTTGGCGGTCATATCGGCGAGGGTGACGCCCTCTTCCGAATTGTAGCAGGTGGAGAAGGCGTACTTGCCCTGGTAGTCGGCATCGACGTTATCGAGATTGCCGCTGACGATCACCTGCCAGGCCACCTTCATGGTGTCGCCGTCAATCGCGCTGAAGATCGAGCGATACTGCTTTGGATCGTCGAGTATCTTGCCGTCGTTCGGCATCGGCACGCCATCCTCGCCGTTGGCGAACACATAGCCGGTACGGGGGTATTTCTGCACGCGCAGGCCGTGCACCGTGTGCTGGTTCGGAAGCTGGATGATCTTGTCGCACTTCATTACGTCGAGACGCACCCGCGCGACGCGGGTGTTGGACTTGTCGTTCATGAAGGCGTAGCGGCCGTCATAGGTGCCGTCGGTGAAGGAGATGTGCGGGTGATGTAGGTCGCCATTCATGTAGGTGCCGCCGCGGGTCTTGAGGAACTCGCGGGTCTCGGGCAACAGCCCCTCGGTCAGTATTTTCAGACTTTCATTGGTCTGGCCCCAGCCTGTGGCGCTGCAGCGATTGAACACTGGTACCCGCATTAACTCACGCATCGACGGCAATCCAACGATACGCAATTCACCGGACTGGCCGCTCGAGAAAAAGGTATAGTATTCATCCAACTCGCCGGGATGCACTTCGGCCTTCAGAACCGCGGGCCGCGCTGCGGGCGCCGCCTTCGCGGGGGCCGTCTTGGTCTGCGCGTCAGCAGCTGTGATTACGCCGTCGGTCTTGAGCGCAACGCCGCCCACGAGGCTCACGCCCGCAGCTGCTGCAGTCGTTCCAAGCAATTTGCGTCGGCTCACGCCCTTTGCGTTTTCATTTTCGCTCATAATAGTCTCCTAGGCTTCAGGTTGCGGGTGGTGTGATGGCACAGCAGGCTGCGAGCCGACGGGCTTGCCTCCGGCAGTGATGACGGTATTCGGACCCTTGCCGCTGCGCATGGAGGGCGAAGACAGAGCCTCGCGCTTCTCGCGCTTCAGCCGAACCTGGATCATGTGCGGGCAGCGATGGTCATCGAAATACAATTCCTGACAGTGCATGCAGTAGATGCACTCGTTGACGTTGATGTGCCCGTCGGGATGAATCGCTTGCACCGGACATTCCTTGGCGCAGCGCTGGCAAGGCGAGCCGCATTCCGGCCAGCGCCTGAGCCACTCGAACATCCGGATGCGGCCCGGAATCGCGAGTGCAGCACCGAGCGGACACATGTAGCGGCAGAAGAATCGCTCGACGAACAGGCCCGCCGCGAGCAGCGTCAGCGCATAGAGGACAAACGGCCATTCGCGCGCAAATTTCAGGATGATGGAGGTCTTGAAGGGTTCGACTTCGGCGAGTTGCTCGGCGAACGCGGTCGAGTACAGTGACATGCCGAACAGGCCGAGAAAGATGATGTACTTGATCGGCCAGAGCCGCTCATGCAGCCCCCAAGGCACGTTGAACTGGGGGACCTTAAGCGCTTGGGCGACGTTGTTGAGCAACTCCTGCAGGGCTCCAAAGGGGCATAACCAGCCGCAGAACGGTCCGCGTCCCCAGAACAACAGCCCAGCCGCGATCGATGCCCAAAGAATGAAGATGAGCGGGGCGGCGAGGAAATACTCCCAACTGAAGCCGGTCAGCAACGAGTTGACGAAGGTCAGGACGTTCACGACGGAGAGTTGAGCATTCGCATACCAACCCAGCCAGACCAGGATGAAGAGTAGGTAGCTCCGACGAACCCAGACGTATATCGCCGGGCGACGGACCAGGAAGTTCTGAAAAAAGAAAATCAGCGTAAGCGCGCCCAACGCGGCGACGGTCATTCCGATCTTGACGACGTCGCCGCGCCAGATGCGCATCCAAAGCGGCTCTTCGTCGGTCGCGGGCGGCGGCGTACCGGCTTCACGCCTCTCAGCAGCCAAGGGCGCCGACTTGGCGAGCGGTGCCGCTGCGGTGGCGGGGGGCTGAAGCGGCGCTTCGCGCTTGAGGTACGTTTCCGGAAGCGTATAGCCGAGATCGAAGGTAACTAGAGCCTTGTCCCGCGCGCCGACGACGCGCTGCATCAGTAGTTGCAGCACCCATGGTTCGGTCGGATCGAGCGGGAGCTCGGGCGGCACCGTAAACAACGCGATTTCCGGGAAGTCGGGCGCGCCTTCGGCAACAAGATTGCCCAAGCGCGTGTGATCGCGGTCGCGGAAGCGGACGCTGTTAGTCTCCTGGATCAATTCGACGCGATCGAAAATCCCTCCTCGGACGTAGGCGGCTCCCTTGAACGAGTAGCGGCCGGATCCGGCGACGACGAGCGTCTGTTGTCCCGGTTTCAACCGGCCGACCAGACGATTGTAACCGTCGTCTCCGAGCAGACTGCGGCCGATCGTCGGCACGGCGACATCAGCCACATATAGATCAATGAAGGTTTCGTCCGGATCGCCTTCTTCCGGACGCGCCGCCGCGGCGGCGTTGCCGGTTTTCTCGAAAGCCTTGTTCACGTCCGCGACCGAAAGGAGCAACCTCTTGACGGATCCGTCGCCGACGAGGCTCTGCCAATCTCGGATTTCGCTTTTTGCTGGATCGATCGTCCTCGAAACTCGTGGCACCGTGCTGGCGGCTGGATTGGCTTGGGCGCCCAGACGACCGC
Organism: Acanthamoeba mauritaniensis; assembly: GCA_000826465.1. Classification (NCBI taxonomy): domain Eukaryota; phylum Discosea; order Longamoebia; family Acanthamoebidae; genus Acanthamoeba; species Acanthamoeba mauritaniensis. Next base: position 19,201 of record CDFE01036309.1, on the reverse strand, counting down.
TCCTGATCAGCTTGGTGGCGGACCGAACGATGCTGTCGCCGATCACCAGAACGGTGACGGTCGCGCCGCTGACGATATCGACCTGCGGGGCCGGCGCGGCACCTCGCGCCACGCTTCCCAAGTCGGCGCCGATCAACTTGTTGACGGCCTCCAGAATGCGCTTTTCGGGAATGCCCACCAGCACGATGGGTTCCTTGTGCTCGACTAGCTTGAGGCCCGTCAGGATTCCCTTGGGATCTATTCCGACGAGGGTGTGTATCGGCTTACCGGAATAGCCGACCGCATTGGCGAAATCGGAGTTGAGATAAACGAAGCCCAGCAGCTTATCGCTTTGATAGACCGGCGCGATTGGCGGATCGCCTTGGACAGGACCGAAACGGTCGGCGCTAGGAAAGAAATGCGACGGCGCGGCTTTTGACAAATAAGTCGCGAGATTGTTGGCCGCGAACGCGGTGCACGAAGCCAACGCCGCCAACACCATGACAGCGGCGGCAGCGAACACGGTCAAACAAGCTTTCGGATTCACGCAAAACCTTTCGAGCGTAGAGCGCACGCAGACGTAGTTTTGCGTGATCGGCTCGCCGGCGCGCTCTGGAGACAGCCTGTCGCTGCGGACGGCCTGGAGGGGCTTGCGAGTATTTCCATCATAAAGGTGCGCTTCCGCTCATGGAGACCACCCGTAATCTATCAACAATGAAAGCGGTTCGATTTGCGCTGGCGCAAACTCGACACCCCACGGTTCCGGCTAAAGAGAGGAACTAATCATCGATTTACAATTGCGACCCTCAACAAGCGTCCGCATTGCAATTTACTGCGATGATCGGAATTCACGGGACTAAGTGAAGCAAAATGGCCGATTCCGATCCGCCAATATCCCGGCGAGAACTTGCCAGCATCGAGCTGTTTCGAGGAGTTTCGGCGGCGGCTCTCGATGAGGCACGCAAATCGGCTCGGCGCCTCATTTTTTCAAAAGACGCCAGGGTATTCGATCAGGGTGATACTCGGGTTCGAGCGCACGCGCTCCTGAAAGGAATCGTGCGCATCTCACAATCGGGTAGCGATGGAGCGCAAATAGTCATCAGATTCATTGGGGTCGGCGAAATATTTGGAGTCGCGGCTGCCTTTACTGACCATCGATATCCCGCGGATGCCGATACAATGGCGGCGTCCGTCGTGGTAAGCTGGAGTGAAGCAGATCTGATCAGGTTGATACACCGCCATCCTCAGGTTGCGCTGAATGCTCTTAGAATCATGGGGAGACGTCTTGCTGAGCTGCAAAATCGCCTCCGGGAAGTCTCCACGCAATCCGTCGAAAGACGTGTAGCTCACACGATACTTCGCCTGGTCCGGCAATTCGGCAGAGAGGAGTCGTTTGGAACGACCATAGGTCTTTCCCTGCGGCGCAAGGATATTGCTGACATCGCGGGGACCACGCTCTATTCCGTGAGCCGTGCTCTTACGAATTGGGAAAAGCGTGGGTTGCTGTTCACGCGCGATCAATCGCTGACCGTGACCAAGCTCAAGGATCTTCGCGCGATCGCAGAAGTGATCGTCAGCTAACAGCTTGGCCGAGACCTAGAAAAAGATCGCAGTTCGGTTTCGGACTATTCCAACGCAACCGAAGGGCAGGTCACACATTGGTTGCAGGAACGCTCGTCTGTCGCTCGATGCGGCGGCGGAAGCCGCCCTTGAGCCAGGTCAAACCCGTTTCCGACTATGCATGCTATATTCACTGCCAAATCACGTTGTGCCGGATCGAAGCATGCTGCTGTCACGAACCTTGTTGTTGAAAGGAGAGCCCGCAGGAAGTCTGCAGTCGCTCGACGAGCTGTTTGCGCTTGCGAATGCAATGGAGCAGGAGTCCGCCAGCAAGTACGACGATCTCGCGGCAGACATGCAACGTCAGAATAAGCCGGATCTCGCCGCCGTCTTCGCGCAACTTGCCGCGGCAGAGCGCGAACATGTCGACAGTGTGGCGCGCTGGTCGCAATCCCGTATCGGCAGAGCGCCCGATCCCGCGCTCGTGCGCTGGGAGGCGCCCGAAACGTTCGATCGCGAGACAGCCGCGGAAATCATGACCTCTAGACTGATGACACCCTACCGTGCGCTGTCCATGGCAGTGCGCAATGAGGAGCGCGCTTTCGCGTTCTGGTCATATGTAGCTGGATTTGCGGAAGATCCCGAGATCAAACAGACCGCCGAAGCCATGGCGCGGGAGGAATTGGGCCATGTCGCCACATTGCGAAAGGAGCGGCGGCGCGCATATCATGGCGAGGACAACAAGATGCGCGCAGTCGAGCAGGGCAATGTCGGCCAAGTTGATGCGGCGGCGCTGGAACGTCGTCTGGCAGGGCAGCTCGCCGACCTGAAGCGTCGCGTCGAAGGCGAAGCGGCCAATCGGGCGCGCGAGCTTCTTCAGGAAACGACGCGCATGTCGGCTCAAGCCGCCGGGATAGGCCGATTTCCCGCGAACCTTGAGCAATGCGACGCGCAAACTATCGCCGAGGCGCTGGCTGATGCCTACCTCGAGGGTGCCGAGAATTCCGTCGATCCCGGTCGCCTTGAATCCATGCAGGCGCTCGCGGGGTACGCGATCGCTCGCCTCGCCTGGCTGCGGGCATTGACGTGAGCAAATTCTGGTTCACGACGTCGACAGTTGTGGGCGAGGGCGCCCGGGCCGGTCGGAGCAACCATGCCACCTAGTTCGTACGAAGTTCAATTCCGGAAGCCGAGTTCTGCCCTCGCGTCGGCCGTCATCAGCGCAGGCGTCCATGGCGG
>CDFE01036309.1:0-16396 GCA_000826465.1 Acanthamoeba mauritaniensis | reverse complement strand
GTCGACCGATTTCACGCCTGGGACCCGAAGGGCGCTGTTGGACACGCCTTCCTTGAGAAACCCGGTGGCGGGGCAACCGAGTGTCGTTGCCGTCATGACTATCCACGCCGCTCCATCCTCGACCGAAACGCCATACACGAATCCGAGATCAACGACGTTGAGACCTAGCTCCGGATCGATGACGACGCGCAGCGCGTCCCTGACCTGGGCGGCCAGCATGGAGTCGACGCCCGTCATCCCGCTATCCTTACGGTCAGCTCGTACGCGGTACCGTCAGGCGTGAAACCACCCCGCCATGAATGCCCGCGCTTCTCAAGTTCGGGAAATAGAAAGACCGGCTCGCGGCGCAGCTGTGCCGACATGATCTGGCCGGGACTTAGCGTTTCGACCGCCGCCAGGATTCGCACCATGGGTTCCGGCGGATCGAGATCGCGATTGTCGAGACGGACGATGGGATCGGGCCATTCGTCCACGGAAGGCGCCGCCCGCGCCCGCGCCGGCGCGTCTACGGGACGGAACAGAACTTCCCACTCCCCGTCCTGGAGTTCGGTTTCCTCATGCGCAAAGCCCTTATCCACCATGACGCCGAACAACGGGATCGGCTTGAAGGTCGCGAAAAGTCGCAGGCCCTGGCCGGGTTGAAGTGAGGCGAGGGCCGCCATAATGGTCGAGAACGGCTCGCCGCCAGCGCGGAGGATCGGCCGGACATCCACGTCGATGAATTCGTTCATGTTCTTGCTCCTTTCGGTTAAGTACGGGAAGACATCAGCCGCGGGGCAATTGCGCCCGCTGGCAGACGCAGCGCGCCGGCGACATCGAGGAGACGTCTGGCCCTTGCGAGCTCATGGACGATACCGGCGGTTGCGATCGTCATGGCCAGCGCGGCAGTGCGGAACGCAAGCGTCGCATCGACGAGCAACATGGCGGTCGCGGCCCAGACAGCCAGGAAGTATATGAAGAACCATTTCGAGGCTCGTCGTTCGACGACGAGATCCTGCACGCGCGGCGTCGCCGTTCGTCCCATCACTGGTCCGTAGACCTCAAGCCAAGTGAGGAAGGCGACGATCTTGTAGAGTTTTGCGAGGATCAGTCCCGACAGCCAACCGAAGGCGACCAGGAAGGCGAACGCTCCGATGTGTCGAACGAACGAACCCGTGGCAGCGAGCAGCCCGCCGAGCAGAACGACCGCGGCCAAACTGACCAGAGATAAGACCGTCATGCGGATATTCAGTTCGAGGGAGCGACGCTTACGTCCGCGGAACAACGCGATCACGTCGCGCCCATAGAGGCCGAGGGTCATCAATCCTGCAACCGCGGCAAGGGCAAGTACAGCGTCGATGCCGCCTTCTGCGACGACCGCGAAGACACCTCCCGCGATCGCGATGGCCATGGTTCCCGCACCCGCTAAGAGTGTCGCACGTATCTTCCTTGCATCCGCGTCCGGAGCCAGCATGAACATCGCCAGCAGCCGGTAGCTCACACCCATTGCGGTGAGCGTCAGCCACCCCCCCAGACCCGCGATCGCGTGAATCGAGACGCCTGACGCAAGCGCATCCGCGCCGAGCGGCTCGGCGATGCGCCCCGAACGGGCGAGCGCGAATACGGTGCCGATCGCCGCCGTCGCGCAGACGCAGGCAACGCCCACCGCAACGAACCGCGCGGGCGCCGGAAGCGGCCGGGCCCGCCAGAGCGTCAGGCCGAGATTGATTGAAACCGCGGCGAACCCTGCGACAAGCACAATGGCCCCAACAGGAAGCAGGGAGACCGACCAAGGGATGCGACCGCCCAACGCCAGAAATCCCGCCAGCAGCGCCATCAACCCTGCGTTCAAAAGCAGTAACGCCGGTAGGGTCCATCGTTCAGAGAAGAGCGGTTTGGCGATGAGCACCGGCACGAACTGGAACAGGGCGCCGCACAGTGCCATACTCAACCAACCGATGCAGACTACATGTACCAACACGAGCGTGTCGGGAGACGCGACGTCGGCGCTCGGCGCTCCGAATCCGACAACCATCAGGACTTCGGCGGCCAGCAACCACGCGATCGCAACCGCGAAGTAGCTGATGGTCCACCTGGAAAGATTACCACCCATCATCGCCATCCTCACTCCGCGCGCGGCGCGCGCAGGAGGCGCTCCGCAGGGCGAACGCGGTCGGCAGGCAAGGAGAGATCGCGCCGAAAAAAGAAGAAGGGCCTGAATCCGCGAGAGAAGATCGCGGGATCCGGATAGGCCTTCCGCTTGTGCATTATCGCCACGACGTATCCTCGTTGTTGTCCGTACGATAGTCGTCGTGGCCGTTGGTTCTTTGTCGCGGCACAAATTCCGGGTGGGCCTGTCGGTTGCTCCGAGAGCAAGGACTGCCAGCATGCCATCGGCTAGACAGCAGCAGCGGAACCGGAGACGAGATATGCGGACATTCGAACGACTGGGTGAAACTGCCACCGCCCCCACATCGTTGGAGCCGATACTTGTATGGTCGCCCTTGGACGTGTGGCTGCTGTTCTTGCTGTTCCGCCGAGTCCGAAGCAGACTGACCTCCCTCTAGCGCCGCCGCCTAAGCAAGCCGACCGATCCGCGCCGACTCTTTGCCTACCGTCCCGTTGGCCGCCGGTCGCGACGATCCGGCAGCGCCTAGCCGGGAAGGGAGCGCCACTCCCGCGGTGCCACCGCGGTCGCATCATCAACCTACCCCATCAGTATCTCCCGTCCCGGGTTCCGGTTTGCGCCAGCGCAAGGTTTCAGGCGAATGCGTGGATATTTGTTTTCCCGACGAAAAGTTGCCGTTTACGTGCACAGGATTTAATGTCCGCCACCGAAAGAGAGAATGACGATGGCCTCTATCGACCGCTCGCTGGTCGCCGCTCTTCCGATGTTCGCCGGCCTGACGCCCGTGGAGCAGGAGGAACTGCTGAGGGAAGCTCGCTCGGTGCGATATCCGAAGGACACCGCGGTGTTCGATCAGGGCGCCGACGCCGACCGGTTCTTCGTTCTGCTGCACGGCCATCTGCGGGTCGAGAAGACGTCGCCTCAAGGACAGCAAACCGTCGTCCGGTACGTGTCGGCCGGGGAATTGTTCGGCGTCGCGCAGGCGATGAACCTCAAGCATTATCCGGCGACCGCGGTCGCTGCGGTCGACAGCATTGCCCTCGTCTGGCCATCGTCCTCCTGGTCTCGTCTTCTCGCCCGATTTCCGAGCCTAGCCAGCAGCGCGCTGCAAATCGTGGGCAGCCGGTTGCAGGACACACAGGCCAGGATCATGGAGATCTCGAACGAGCAAGTTGAGCAGCGCGTCGCGCACGTGCTTCTGCGACTGGCGAAGCAGGCCGGCAAGAAGGTCGGCGAGGGCATTGAGATTGACTTTCCGATCAGCCGCCAGGATATAGCCGAGATGACCGGTACGACCCTGCATACGGTCAGCCGCATCCTCAGTTCCTGGGAGCAGCGCGGTTTGGTCGAGGGGGGACGTCAGCGGATCGTGCTGCGCGATCCCAATGCGCTCTTCGGCCTGACCGAAGGACACGAAGCCCCGTCCGCCAAACCGGGTCCGAGATAGCGCTACGCCGCCTCAAGCAAACCTGACTTGTGCTACCGTGACGATTGTCTCGGCATTTGCCATTGCCAAACGCTCACCGAGATGCCTTCGGCCATTGTACGACGAGCACGAACCACGCGCGCGCATCTTATGAAGGTTGCCAACCAACTCACAGGGGCGGGCTTTCTCAAGGCACCCCGCGACCGCGCCGGTAAAGCGCCCGACAAGCCAGGCGACGTCGTTCGCGCGACTGCGCCTTAGCTGGCGGATTTAATCCCGAAGGACTTTGGGATCAAACCAGCGATAGAGACGGCGGGTCTGGATTGTCGTTCGGCTTGCGCGCGCTGACGCTGTGAAATTTCCGGATCTGCAGCGTTTGGGACGGCGCCCGAACGAGAATTTTCCGCGTCTCATGAATGAGACGCCGCTGTATCAGGCAATCAGTTTGAGTTTGCGCTGGCTCAACATCATCACGTGGTAGCCCTCCTAAATGACAGCCGAAACGGTCCGCTCGGGTCGCGGATGATCAATGGAGAACGATAATGCGCAAGACAATGACGCTGGCAACGATCGCGGTTTTTGTGGGTCTCGCCGGCCCAGCGATGGCCGCCGAAATCCAGGTCAAGATGCTTAACAGGGGAACCGACGGAGTGATGGTGTTCGAACCGGCGCTGGTGAAGATCGAGCCCGGGGATACAATCAAATTCGTGGCGACTGACAAGGGTCACAATGCCGAATCGATCAAGGATATGTTTCCGGCCGATTCCACGCCGTTTGTTGGTAAGCTCGGCGAGGACGTCAAGGTCACCTTTGACAAGCCCGGGGTGTACGGCGTGAAATGCCTGCCACACTACGGAATGGGTATGGTCGCGCTGATCGTGGTAGGGACGCCGGGCAATCTCGCGGAAGCCAAAGCAGTCCCTCAAACGGGCAAGGCAAAACAGGTTTTTTCGGGTTTGTTCGACAAGCTTTCAACTCAGGCCGCTGCGGCGAAGTAGATGGTGAACAGAGCGGATTGTCGGCCCCGGTGGCTTTGCTTGCCGGGGCGGCGCTCGCTCTCACGGGAGTGCGCGTCTCGGACGTTGGCGGTTGGTCGTTGATCGCCGCGCTCTGTGCCGTTGTGCTTCTGTTGAATCCGCGTTCGGCTGGGGCGGCATTTCTCGGTTTCTTAATTTGTCTTGACCGGTTGATCACCGACGAAAATACGAACGAATGCTCCACGGCCTCGTCGATAGCGAGGACTTCAGCAGTTGCGGCAATTCATCGCTGGTGTGCGGCGGTCCTTGGCGAACCGCGGCATCAAGCTCGCAGTGCTTTGAAATTCAATCTCGCGGCTCGAACTTGCCTCGGAACTTCCCTGCCGTTTGCGTGGGCAGTTCCGGAATGTGTCCTGCCGCGTTTCCGGAACAATGGCCACAACACGTGGCCTCAGCCGCGGCGGGAACATAGGGTGTCGCAACGGTTACATCGGTCAGATCACCCGTCTCTGTTGAATCCTTCTGAGTTTTGACCGGCAAGAATCCGAAACTCAGACGTAACCGCTCGAACAATCGCATTGCAATTTTTCCGTGCTTGACCTTGCCATGCATAAGCCTCGTCATGGTAGTCGTCTTTGCGCCCGGACAAAGAAGTCACAGCTTGCGCGCTTGGAACGGGACTTTGAATAGTTAGAGTAAGAGTCGCACGGTCCAAAGCGGGGACAACGTCAAGTCCATAACCGCCTTGGACTGTTTCATTCCGCCGATGAAGCGCTGATCACAGATTGTCGATCGCGTGGTTACGTTCGGGACGAATAGCGTGGAGAAGCACTGCGGCAGTGCGGATCACGCAGGACTCTCTGGATGCGCCGTAGGTTATTGACCGCTTGCTTTGACGGGTTTTGCGTAATCAGCGGGTGCTGCCGCCCCGGCGAATGGATCTTTAGACGCCTTTGCTTCTTTTGGAGCTACCGATCTAGATCGACTGGATCGAGCCGGTTTACGGTGTCCGCGCTGATGGTGATAGTAAGCTGGACCGCCCCTGCTGCCCTGCATCAAAATGGCGGTGCCAATGGCCGCGCCAATCATACCTGCGGCGAAGGCTCCATCGCGCGACCCGGCCCACGCCCGGTTTATCGGAAGAATCGCACATAGCGCAACGATCGCGAAAATCGAAACAACATTCCTTATTGTCAAAGAGACCTCCTATTTTTCACAAAGAATTTTAACGGTGGTTAGCCTTGCTCTCTCTGCCAAATCCGCGAATTCATAGATTTTAGTGGTTTGGGGTGGGCTGTCGGCCTGAATGCCGTTTGCATCAAGAAAGCTCCTTACGATGTTCGCCTTTATTGCGAAGTTGATATTCTGAGGAGCGACGCCTGAGCGGTCGGCAATTATCGCAGATGTGGCAGTAGAAACGATCACGCCAACCGCGTTTCCATAGTGGTCAAGCACAGGACCACCGCTATTGCCTGGTTGGATTGGTGCCGAGATTTGAATCTTTGAACTGTCGTCGCCTAATCCGGCGAGGGCGCTCACGTATCCGACTGTGAAGTTGCCTGTGGCTGCCAACCGGTTGGATAAAGGGAAACCATAAACTGCAATATTCTCCCCAACCCGCAAACCGGTCCTTAGGGCGGTGACATTTTTTGGTTCGAGGCTGGTTTTGAGAACCGCCAGATCATTCACCTTGTCTCTAGCGAGGGCAGTTCCGCGAACTCTGGGTTGCCCAGCTTGTTCGATCTCTAAGTCGCCACAGGATTCAACGACATGGTTGTTGGTAAGGATGTGGCCTTGCTGGGAAACAATAAAGCCGGTGCCGCTGCTGACGACCTTGCCAACGCTCCTACCTGCCTTTTGCGACGAGCCAGGGTTTCGACTCGAATGACAGTCCACATCGCGCCAAATGCGGCTGGCGATCCATCGAGATTGAGTTTCGCTATAAGGGTCGATCCGAGGTAGACCGCAATTCCGGGGGTTCGGATTAGTTCTTTGACGAAATTCTCCTTAAGACCACCCGAAATCACACCCTTTTCTTGGCCTCGACTGATACCATCGAAATTGCCCTGCCATCGGGTGCCAGCAAGCGACGCGATACGGATGCGGTACTGCTTGCCTTCCTGAATGGACTGCCAGTTGGGGTTCGTTAGTGCTAAATAAACTTCATCATCGTCCAGACCAATCCAAACCGTGGTTTCATCGCCGTAAGTGGCGGTTGTCAAACAACTGCTGCTCGCACGGTTATAACCAATGGTCCACGCGTCAAGCGCGGCAATTTTCTCATCGAAATTCAGTTTGGATTGAGCGTTCGCTAAGTCGTTCCAACAGCCAAAAAAACACAGCCCTACAATCGCTGCGATGCTCCAGCGTTTCATCAGCCCACTTCCCCGTTGCCCATGAGATCATACAAGCGGGCGTTCGCTCATTCAATCCTTCTGGATTGGTCTATAGTTGAAGGGGTGGGCTGTGATGGCATCGAGCAAATCGCAACGCGAACAAATGCCGCGCCCACCGCTCTCGCATTCCCGCGTGAGGGCGATGCCGAAAACTGGAACGCGAGCTTATTTCATCCTGTGTTGATCGGCGGCGATCAGGTATTCGGTCCCATCAGTGTCGGCGGTTCGAATCAGGACCGCTCAGACGTCACGCTCGGCGCTGATCTGCCAACTCCAGTTCTTGCCTGTTGCAGTCGCAGCCGTCCCCGCTGCGACGGGGGCAGGCGACGTGGCGAGGGTGTGAAAGCGCTCGTTACCGGAAGACGATTTCCGCGTCGTCGTACGGCATAAACGCCTCGTCAATAGTGTTCGGCTGCATGTAGAGACCGCCTAGGGCGCCGTCGAGGAAGCGCCGCACCGTGAGCAATCCGTCCTGTGAACCGCTGGTCGCCAGATGTATGGGCGGTCGCCTGCCGAAGATGATGGCGTTGTGCGGGGTTCGCAGCCACTCGACGCCAAGTTGCTCCGTTGGGAACAGAATTCCGAGACCCTGATGGATCCCGAGTACTGTGGAAATTCGTGTGAGGACGTCGACATCGAGAGTAAAGTCGCCGTGCTCTCGAGCCTGCTTGCACCACTTGTGATATGTGGATCGAGACGGATAGCCGAGGATCAAGAGACGTTGCTCGCCAGTCAACCCCCATAGATCCGCAATGGCGAGGAAAGTACGCAAAGCAGGGGCGCTGAGCCGCCGTCGGTTGGCCGGCGCAAAGCGTGACTTGCCGAGGCGCGGAAGCACTTTTGCTGCTTCAGACAGGCGCGGTCCTTGATCGTTCGACACGGAGCCAGCCTCTTATTTGAGATAGAAATTAGTAAAACAGAAAAACTATTGCTTCGCAGAAGTCTGGGTGCGCCGCTGTTGAAATAGACCTCTGACAGAGGGCGTCAGGCTTGACTGCGAGCTACCGGGCTAATTATCGTATTACCAGCCAAAAATAATAGAAAAGCAAAAACCAGATCGCTATGCTTCCGATCCAGAGGACGACCCATTGCCACCTCGGCATGGGTTGCTGCTCCACTGGAGGTTTGACTTCTCCAGCGCCTCCCTCAATCAGCCTGAGCTTACCCTGCTTTTCGGCGGACATTCGTACCCCTGTTCGAACAGCATAGCACCCCAGAACCTGAGGGCTTGATCGGAGACCAGCATACAGCACCGCGAAGTCGCAGGCATGCGTTCCTGAGAGAAACCGAGAATCCTACGGGAGGCAAAACCGCGCTAGGGTGTTGCGTGCTAAAGAAATGGCCGAAACGGTCTGGTCTGATTATTCAGCACTAGAGAATTACTTATCCCGAGCCGCGGTCGAACTCCGCGCCCTTTGCCGCGGCGATGGCTTTCTCAATTAGCGACCAGACGCTCTGGTTACGGTCATGATCGCGCACGTAAACGGTGCAGGTGAACGACTTCGTACCGGCTAGGGGATTCTCTCCTTCCGTAAGATCGACCCGGTAATCGCTCCGCCGCGCAAGATTAGAGATGTTGGCGACATGCATGAGCCCGATCGTGCGTCGGGCCTCGGCGTAACCGCCGGGGATGATTTCGATCGTCACTTTGATCATTTGAGCGCCCCATCATCTGCCGCCACATTTCGCACCGGATACCTTTTCAAGAGTTCGTCAATGGCGGCTCGATCCAGATACCCCGTCTGTTCCAAAAGGCGTGCCACGGCTTCGACTGACTGCCGGTTCGCCGCGATGAGTTCGCGTGCTCGCGCATGGCAGCGAGCTAAGCGTTTCGTGATCAGGCCAACAATTGAGGCATCATGCAATAACATCTCTGTGGCACGATCTGAAAACCGCGCCACGCCAATCGCTCCGAAGCCAAAACATAGCTCTAGGTCGATCGCCGCAGTGGTGGCTCGCGAAAAATCGCTATGCTCCCCAACGCCTGCTCCTGCAGTTGCCTGCGAAGAGCCGAGGATGATTTCTTCGGAGGCCCGCCCGCTAAGAAGTGCGGTGATGAAGTTTTCAATGCCGCTCTGAGTTTGCGAATTGGCTCGCGAAAGTTCAGCGCGGGTGGCGCCGCCATCATCGAGAATCGTCAGCGCCTGAGGCTCGAACACAGCCAAAGCGACGCCTACGACGAGGTGTCCGGCTTCGTGGACTGAACAGATCCGCCTGAGGCTTTCCGGCAATCCTTCCCGCCCGGACCGGATCTCGTAAAGTAGATCGTCGAATACGAGGTCTTGCTTGGCGCGGCGGGCACGTGACTTCGCCCGTCGGACCCACGCCTCGACATCTGCACCGGTCTTACCTAACGCTGCGAGGGCGGCCGGCATCAAATCGACTCTGGGCAGGACATCTCCACCGAGGTGAAAGCGGAAGATGGCCGTCAGGTTCTCGGCATCAGGTAGCCCGATCTCGATCGTGCGATCGAGACGTCCTGCGCGCCGTATCGCAGGATCGATATGGTCGGGGTGATTGGTTGCTCCGATCACGACCACGCCGGGACGATCTTCGACCCCAGCTAATTGCTCCAAAAGAAGATTGACGATCTGTGTCCAATACTCCCTGTAGTCGGAGGTCAGAGTTGCTCGATCAGATATCCCATCCAGTTCGTCGATGAATAATATGCAGGGCGCGAGCTGTCGCGCCCGCGAGAACGACTCTTTGATTGCGACCAATGTACCCGAAAGATAGGCAGATGCATTCCAATCGGCGACAGACGTCGCTATCAAGGGCACATTTGCAGACTTCGCTACCGCTCGGGCAAATTGTGTCTTGCCTACGCCAGGGGCGCCAGCCAAGAGCAAGCCTTTTTCCATAGATTCCCAATCAAGGCGGCCCGCTCGGTATTCACGCAGATCGGAAACAAGATTGAGACCCCATTCGCGCGCCTCGCCGTAGCCGGCAAGCTCTTCTAAGCTTGGACCACGATGGTCAAAGAAAGACTTCGTCGAAACGATCCTTTCGAGTCGTTTGATACAATCATCTGCCGTTCGATCTGATCGAACCGACAGGGCAAGGTCTGAAATATCGACGGCCCGAACGAGTTGTTCGTCCACCGTTACGCTGGGAGGCCTCCCTGTGACGGCTTCGATCACCAGCGCGATGGCGGAGGCATCGAGCTGACTCAGGGAAAGATGGTGTTCCGCCGCCCGAAGGAGATCGCGCGCCAAATGACGATTCGGATCAGGTGCGATGCCGAAGATGGGTGCGCGGGCGTGCAGCGCGCTTGCAACAGTGTGATTTCCTCGTTCCGCTTTGTCCTCCTTGGAGGTGCCGTCTCTGGCCAGCAGCAACACGGGATGGGTGTGGACGCTTTTGAAGGTTCGTTCATTGAGCACTGTCGCTTCAGCGCCAAAAGCGCAGGCTTTTAGAACCTGCTCAACTAAGGAAACTACCTCGGCTCTATGGGTGGCAAGCGACACGACAGGACAGCCTCGGCGCAGATCGCGGGTGAGTCCGCTTACTGACTCGATCGCGCGGGCGACCAACACTGCAGCAGCTGCGAGGTCAGCTCGGATCGACGTCCGACCTTCAGACTCTGGGGGCCTCGACAAATCGTCAATTAGTCGCTCGATCGGATCGTCAAGATTACCGCTACGTAGGAGTGGACTGCTGTTTGTGCCAGCCTCGGAGGCCAACATATCCAGGTAGGCCCGTGCGAGAAGATCGCGAGGAGCCGATACTTGCGAATTCATCGAGCTTACTCCACCGACGTCCGTCGCGAACAGATCGAAGTGGATAGCGAATGGCTCCGCTTTCCTCGGCGATAGCAGGCATTCGGACCAGAAAATTTTGGATATTGAGCGATGGGCTGGATCATGCAGGCAATAGCGAACGCCGCGCTCCATGCGGGGAATCAGATCGCCTGCGACGATCATGAAGTCGAAGTTCGGACGCGTGTCCCCGGACGGCAGATCCCAGCCCCGGGTCAATTCCAGATGCAGATCCGATAGGATCCAGAGGTGCACTTTGATCTGCACGTCGGTAGCACCGCAGTTCGGGCAGTCCTTGCGACCATCGTAGACGAAAGTGCTTTCTTCGCCGCAGGCGCGGCAGCGAAAACGTGCCATGGGAGGTACCCCTCATTAAGGTCGAGGGTGGAAGGGTGAAGCCGACTTTCGCCTCTCAGGCTGAAATGCTTCCTCCACCTGGCCGCAAACTTGCAATCGACGGCGTCATCACCAACCTCACATCCACATCAAGATTTCGCGAAGCCGGTCCAACCTGCTCAAGGTCCACGCACAATTGTGCGTGGACCTAAATAAGAGTCGTGAATGTTGAGTTCCACAAGGTCTTCGCAGGCTAGAGCGCACACAGCCGCTATAATATCGCCCGATGGACGAGCACGATCTTCGAGCTCGAGGAACGATTGCGGTCCACCATCGGCGAGCGCGGCCGCTATCCTTAGCCTGTCCTTGAGTGGGACATGATAGCGCTCATACGACCAGACTGCGCGCGCGTTGGAGAACAAGGGTTCGCGTCTGATATCGTGAGCGTCCCGTTCGAGCAAGCGTAGTCCGCTGCTTTCGAGCGCTTCTGCCAGGCGAGCGAGTTCCTCGTCGCTACGCTTCGGTCGCGTCTCGCAAACCGCGAGGAAAAAATTCCCGTCCACTCTTTCTATCACCACGCCTATAAGCGCGACCGGCGGGCCTTGTAAGTCCGTAGCCTTCCGATAGCTGATCGCCCGAACCGAAGACTCAAGGCTCGCTTGCTGGAGCGCGTCGCGGAGAAGGACGTTGCGTAGGGGAATCGCAACCTTGCATTTGGAGCTCGCGAAGAAGGACGGGACGACAGTCTGACGGCGAAGTTGAGAGATGCGCATTGATCAATGTCCTGAAGAAGTTGCGGATCACGGAAGATGTCGTCAGGGCGGGGGTGTTTGCTGGACATCGGCGTAATCCTTTCTTTCATGGAGTTCGAACGCTCAAGGGTCCGTATCGATCTGGGATTGAAAGGTGAGAATGGCGGTTCTGATGCCGTCCATCAGGGTGGCCGGAAAGGCCCGTGGCGTTTCGGACTAACGAGTCCAGCCGTTTCGACAATCCGAACATCGGATTCGAAAGGCGGCGCCTCTGCAGTGATCAGGACGAAGACAAATCCGGGTCAAATCGTCAGCCGCATCAAATGCGTCGTAATTCGCAGTCTCGTTATACTCTATAACGTATAACAAAAGTACGTCAAAGATATGGCGCTAAAAGTTTTGGGACGGATTTAGGTCGGCTCGGCGGAGACGGGCTCCGCCTACTATCAATCCAGCTTCATCATTGACGTGAGTCAAAAAGCTCGACCACCTCGACTCCCAAGGCTGTTGCGATCCGCAGGATCGAATCGAGCGTCGGGTTGGCTTCTCCCCGCTCAATCTCACTGATGAGCGCCTGACGGGTCTCCGTCCTATCCGCCAAGTCTGCCTGTGACATGCTCAAGGAAAGCCGAAGTTCTCTTACCTTTCGGCCGAAAGTATCCTTGACGATATCATCGACTGCTTTTCGCATCGGAAAGGACTTAGGTTTGGGCATGGCTCCTGTCGAATCCTTGACGCGTCTTCGGAGAAGTCGACGTAGGAGCATGCCACATCAACCTTGGCATGCTTCAAAAGCTCCCGCTACCCCCGATGGAGGCAAGGATTCGCGCGGGGGTGATCAACGCAGCTACGCGCAGATCGGTGGCCTATGTAATGTGGTGCGCGCTGCTTGTGGCTCGTGACCTTTGGAGGTGCATAAGTCTCGCGGCTGATGCAAATCGGAAGTAGTCGGCGCGCTCGCCCACAACGCCGGCGTTTCATCTGCTCCGCTCACTTGCGGGACGCATCGAAAAGTTCGGCTAAGTCCACGCCCAGAGCCCGTGCCAGACGTGCGAGCGAATCGAGCGTGGGATTTGCGTCGCTGACTTCGACCTTGCTTACGAGAGCCTGCCTTGTCTTGGCCTCGGCAGCGAGTTCCTCCTGGGAATAGCCGCGCTCAAGCCGAAGCCGTCTGACGTTACGTGCCAGAACGCTACGTGGCGAATTTCTTGGTTCCTTGGCCATCCGCCGCGATCAAGCATCGCGGGCAAGAGACTTTCTATACGTTATGGCGTATAATACGCTTTGACGTATAGCTATATATTGATGAATGCGCTCGGTCCGACCAAAGTGATGTTGCTATCTAGGCTTCCACTTAACGTCAGACACGCGGCGAACGGTCACGTCGGATAGATGCCTCCTGCGTTATCGAAAGCCTCTAGAAGGGCTTTCGACCACAGCTCCATTCCTTTGGTCTTTTCGGGGATGCGCTGCGCCTGGAAGTACCAGCGCTTTCCCGTATCGCCGACGCGGTCCATTTCTGACCTGTGGTCGCCCGCAATTTCATGGGCGATTATGAGCGAGGCCACGCCTCGAGGGAGATCCGTTTCATCAAGGATATAATTTCCCATCGTGGAGCGGATAATGTGCATGCTGAATGGCGGGATGCCCTTGAGAGTATCCCGATGATTGCCGCCATGTTTAGCACGCTGACCGCGCATGTTTCGAATGTGGTTCGCTAGGCCGGAGCCTGAAGCGGGGATGATGCCGGCATCGGATTGAAGCACCCTCGAAGTGAAGATCCAGGGACTTTTGAGGTTCTTGACGATGCGAGCGGTCGCCGTATCGACATCCCGTCGGCAGCAGCGGATGATATGAAGTCCGAGCGGTGGGATCGGAAGAGTAAAGGCGTTCTGTGTTTTCATGACTTCCGGCTGCCAGGTCGCCAGTCCCCAGCCTTTCGGAAGGCGAGGGTCCTCGAAGACGATATCGTCGTAAGCAATCCACGTACCGGATCCCCGCCGATGTCCGGTCAGGCAGTCCCACCATAAGCCCCATCGCACACCGGGCGAAATGCGCTCATTGCCGACGCGTGCAAGACAGAAGCGCTCATGCTGGGCCAGAAGCTTGCCGAGATGCTCGACCCTGAAGTCGGACTTCTTCTTCTTGAGCTCCTTGGTCCGGACGAGCTTCTTTTCGACTTCCTTCGAGGTGCGCCTCCGCTCCTCAGCCAGTTTCCACCATTGCCGGCCGTCCAGGCCGCTCTCCTTTCGTTTGAACTTCTGCGCCCAATTCAATGCCGCCCGTCCGTAGCTGCGAAACTTTCGGTACGCGTCAAATCCGCTCGCCTCGTGGACAGCCTCTTGGACGTCCTCGAACCAGTGTTCGTCCAGGTCGTTGAGAAGTCTGTTCGCGTGTTTGGCCACCCCCAGACGAGCGAAGATCAACCGGACATCGCTGTGGGTCTCTTTCGATGGGTAGATGGGCTGGCCGCGGGCGTCCTCGCGCATGCCTGAGATGTGGGTCTTGTACGCTTCGACGAGCTGGTCCCAAGTCCAGCACGGCTTCTCTTCTGGCGCGGCGACCTCGTTGCCCAGCTTGGCCCATTCGAGCTTGGCCCTCTGGCGGGCCTCACGGAGCCCGAGATCCTCATCGCCCACCTTGCTTGCCCGCATGCGACGTTCAGGCAGGCGTTTGCGCTTCTCCGGCGGCATGGCGTTGCCGATCTTGATGCTGTTCTCCCGGGTCTTGACCAGCCAGGAGAGGGAGTGAGCCCGAACCCTCAGCACGAAGTAGGGCTGGCTGTTGTCGCAATAGTCGAATCGCGGGGTCTTGCCTGCGATCGCCAGTGCAATGGCTTCCTCGACGACCTTGGCGGTGAGGTCGCACCTCGTGGAAAACTTGTTAGCGGCCACAATTGAATCCTTGAAATTGGAATTTCGCGGCAATCGTACCACGCTCGTGCCAACGAAACCGAGGAATCGGACCGGATTCCAGCCCCAAGGAATGGGGTCTCCACCATTTTTTGAGAAAAAACGCCGCGAAGTGAGCCAGTGAGGCTCCTAGACCATAAAAGGCGGGTCATCATAATCCTGGGGTCGGGGGTTCGAGTCCCTCTCTCGCTACCACTGACCTTGCAGCTCCCAACTGCCGAAATTCTTCAATAAATTTAACGAAATTGGCCTTGCTCGTTAAAGGCAGTGTGACCTGTGTCTCATGGTTTGGACACAGTTGGAGCACGCGTTGTCACGGTCAGCTTTCATTTCCCGCCGCGAGGGAAGATACCTGTTTAGAGCGCGCTGCCGGCTTGCCTCTCTCCGAAATCGGGGTCAGCATTCGGATCAGTCTTCGCACCGCCGACTACAGGACGGCGGTCGTGAGGGCCGCCAAAGTCGCCTCGTGGATGCTGAGCGTGAAAGCTGCGGTGACCTGACCGGGCTTTTTTGGACCAAGCTTTGTGAGAAACTGAGCTTGGAAAGGAGCTTTGGTCATGCCGAAGAAGAGGTTTAATGCGGAGCAGATCGTGGTGCTGCTGCGCCAGATTGAAGTATTGATGTCGCAGGGCAAGGCAGCGCCGGTGGCCTGTCGGGAAGCCGGAATTTCGCAGCAGAGTTATTATCGCTGGCGGAAGGAATACGGTGGCCTTGAGCTCGATCAGGCGAAGCGGATGAAGGATCTGGAGCGGGAGAATGTCCGCCTCAAGCGTCTCGTCGCCGATCTGTCGCTTGAGAAGCAGGTGCTCAAGGACGTTGCCTCGGGAAACTTATAAGCCCTGAGCGGCGACGGCAGGCGGTGGAGGGCATTCGAGGGAAGTATGGTCTCTCGGAACGCCAAGCCTGCCGGATCGTCGGCCAGCACCGCGGAACACAGCGATACACCACCATCGTTCGATCTGATGAGGATGCGTTGACGAGAGCGATTATCTCTCTTGCGTCCCAATATGGGCGATATGGCTATCGTCGGATCACGTCGCTGCTGGTCGATGCCGGCTGGCAGGTCGGGTGTGATCGGGTCCAGCGGATCTGGCGCCGTGAGGGGCTAAAAGTACCCAGCAAACAGCGACCGCGCGGCCGGCTGTGGCTCAACGACGGATCCTGCATCCGTTTGCGGCCGCAGCATCGTAACCATGTCTGGAGCTACGACTTCGTCGAGGCGCAGACCCATGATGGCCGTAAGCTCCGGCTCATGACGCTGATCGACGAGTTTACCAGGGAATGCCTGGCGATCAGGGTTGCACGTCGCATCAACAGCTTCGGCGTCATCGACACCATGGCCGATGTGATGCTTGCTAAAGGCGTCCCTGAGCACATCCGGTCGGACAACGGCGCGGAGATGACGGCCAAGATCGTGCGCAGCTGGTTCGGAAAGCTCGGAGCAAAGACGCTCTACATTGCGCCCGGCAGCCCATGGGAAAACGGCTACTGCGAGTCCTTCAACGGCAAACTGCGCGACGAATGCCTGAACGGTGAAATCTTTTACAGCCTAAAGGAGGCTACCGTCGTCATCGAGCAATGGCGCAAGCACTTCAACACGATCCGACCGCACTCATCTCTGAGCTACCGGCCGCCGGCACCGCAAACATCGGCGCCGACACTGCAGCATCTGGATCGGAGCGCAGCGATGCAGTAGTCTCTATCCAGCTGGTCCAAAATATCCGTCAGGTCA
>CDFE01036308.1:0-28093 GCA_000826465.1 Acanthamoeba mauritaniensis | reverse complement strand
CCCGCCGCTGAAAGGATACGCGACGAAAGAGAACCACTGCGTTTCGATGATCCTCAAATCGGGAAACATGGCGTGGAATTTCTCGCGATAGCTCGTCGCCAGCAACGTCGGAATCGCCTGATTGGAGTCATAAGGATCACGATTGCGATCCGGCGCCCCCTCCAACAGCGGGTCCGCATCCATCTGAACCGGCTCGTGATGCAACAGACGATAGAAAAGCCTGCTGCCAAGCGTGATGCCCGGCTCCGCCATGATGATCCGACCACCTGGTCGCAACACGCGCGAGGCCTCGCGAAACAGCAATGCGGGAAACTCAATGTGATGAAGCACATCGAGCATCACGATGTTCGACAAGGCTCCATCGGAGAACGGAAGCTTCTGCGCATCGGCAACGAGATCGAGCCATGGCGCGAACTGGATGTCAGACGAAATGAGGTCGTCAATCCGTTCTTTCAGATTACCGATGCCGCCGCCGATCTCGAGGGTCGTTCCTGCCACCGCGCGGCTCGCGATCCGCTCGAAAATATCGTTATAGACCGCGCGGAGAACAGGCTTCTGCTCCCAGATCAACCGATAATGATCAAGAACCTCGGACATCGTACGTCAGCCGTCTTGACGACGCTGGATGAATCCCAGCATCGCGATCAGATCGCCTTGATCTTGAAGAACGCGAAGACCACCATTCTCAGCAACATCACACCGTGTCGGAACCGCGAAATCTGAGTTTCGCCATAGGAACGGGCGGCATAGCGGATCGGCAGATCGATCGTTTTGAGATTGAGCTTCGATGCCCCAAAGATGAGATCGAAATCCCCGAACGGATCGAAGTCTCCGAAATATGCTTTGCCGTCGCGGAGCCGATAATAGTCCGATCGCCGCATTACTTTGGTACCGCAGAGCGTATCCGTGTAACGCTGATTCAAAAGCCACGAGAAAAGATAAGAGAATATCTTGTTCGCAATCAGATTAAGAAAGCGCATCGCGTCATCTTCAAGCGGATAGACGAGACGCGAACCGTTGATGAACTCGCCCTTCCCGGATCTGATTGCCTCCCAGAACTTCGGCAATTGCTCCGGCGGCATGGTGAGATCGGCATCGAGGATCATCAAGACATCGCCGCGAGCNGAGCCACATCGTAGGCTGTGAATACCGCATCCGCCTTGCCCTTCCCGGGCTGGCGCATGAGCTTGATGTCCTTGTCCGGATACGCCGCCTTGACGCGCTCCATTTCCTCGAAAGTGCCATCCTTGCTGTGACCTTCGATAAAGATGATTTCGATGTCATCGCAGAACTGCGGCAGCCGCTGCACTGCAGGCTCGATGTTTCCGCGTTCATTGCGCGCGGGAATGACGACCGTCGCTGATTTAAGCTCCTCTCTCGCCGCCGGCCACGACCGGCAAACAGAATAGTGGCGCAAGGCGAAGAAACGAAATCCAGGGAGGATGCTGATGAAGCGATTGACCAGATGCCCCAGCCCCAACAGCGAAACAGGCATCAGCATTCTTTGCTCGGACTTCACTGACTCGAAGTCGCTAAGTTGAGCGATAGCCGCGACATCCGCCGGCGCAAGCGCGTTCTGCGGCGGCAACGGCATTCTCTGGCCAATCCATTCCGCGAATTTGAGAACGGGCTGCCACAAATGCGAGAAGTATCCGATCACGACGCGCGTCTCGCGCGTGCACAACGGATGAAGCTGTTCAAGAAACTTCTGGCAATCGTCGAGCGATCCGATCGTATCCAGGACGAGGATGTAGTCGAACGGCCCCTCGACCGAACCAATCGTCTCAGATTTTTCGGCGTCACCAACGACGAACTTGAGTTCGGGATGCCGCGAGCGCGCGACCTCGATCAGCGCGGGACTGAAGTCAATCCCAACGCCATAGGCTGGTTCGAGTGCGGCGAGCGTATCGCCGATACCGCATCCGATTTCGAGCACCCGCGCGTTCTTCGGAATTAGGAACCGCAGATAGGCCTCATCCTCGCGATGAAAGAACGCTGCCTTGCTTCCCCATTCAGGCCGGGAAGCGGCATACTTCTCGGAGTGAGCAAGGATTTGTTCTTTGCGATGTGTCATTGAGGACAAGGAAGCAGACATGGCAATACGATTTCTATGGTACGATTTCAGGCGAGCCCTTCTGGCACGCAAATGCTCCGCGACCAATAGTGAAAAGGCCTCGGGCGGCCTAATTCGCTTGGGAATGCGCTAGTTCACTACCATCAATGATAGCCTGAACCGAACGTCCTGACGGCGCACCGATACCGCGATAGAGAGCCTCATAACGAGCGACGCAAGCATCCTGAGCGAACAGCTCCAAGGTGCGCTCGCGAGCGGCAAGTCCCAATTCCCGGCGCCGCTGCGGGTGAGCGGCAAGGTCGAGGATCGCCGCAGCCAGGGCTGCAGGATCTTGCGGAGGCACAAGCAAGCCGGAGTGACCATCGACAATCGCATCTAGATTGCCACCGACTGCTGTGGCAATCATCGGCAACCCCTGCCCAGCCGCTTCGATCAAGGCATTGGAGAAACCTTCCTGATGGGAAACGAGCAGCCCCACGTCCGCCGCAGGCAAAATATCATGAACATCACGACGCTCGCCAAGCCACAGAATCCGATCCGCGATACCAAGACGTTCAGCCTGTGAAAGCAGATGTGGTCCTTCGCCTTCGTCACGGCCAATGACCACCAATCGCCACGGCTGCGGGAGCTGCAATGCAATCGTTCCGAGCGCGTCTAATAGATCAGTGTGCCCCTTGTAATGAAACAGGTTGGCCACAATCACCATGACAAACGCGTCGGCAGGAATGCCCAAAACTGCACGCTGTGCCGCTCGGGTTTCATCGCACGCTAGTTTGGAAACTGTCACGCCATTATGGATAAGACCGATCTTGCGGCGATCTCCCGTCTCCGCAACAAGCTCATCGACAACAGCCTGAGAATTTCCCAGCAGCGCAGCCATGCGGCGATGAAGCATTCGCTCCACCCAGCCGAGCCAGGGATGATTCCGATGATAATGTGCAAGCGAACGACGACTCATAATGCCGGTCCGATGCCCCGCGGCGATCGCGACCATCGCACCAACCAGATAAGGCTCCGGCAAAAAGAAGTGCAAAACGTCAGGCCGCGTCTCTCGAACGCGACGATATAATCCAACTGCTGCAGAAAACAGATGCATCACCCGGCCTGATCGACGCGGCGCGCCCGAGATCGGCACCCCCGCCTTTGTCAATTCTGCTTCCAGCTCCCCGCCCCGCTCCAGAACGAACAATTCCACCGCTATGCCCCGTGCCTTGAGCACTGGCAGAAGCTGCACCAGATGGCGCTCCGCGCCCCCCATAACCAGCTTCTTGGTAACGAAGAGAATGCGCGGCAGATGGGAGTTATTGTCCACCACGACCTAGACGCTTGCCCAACGTCGGCGCCACGCCTCGAACATCAGAATGTTCCAAAGCGCGTAAGCCCAGTTCCTGCGCCCCGTCAGATGATCCGCCCACAAACAGCGCGCAGCGATTACATCGATAAAGCCCGCGCCAAGCTGCTGCGGGTCGAGCAGATCCTCTGCCCAATCCCGCAAGGGCCCCCGCAACCATTCAGCGAGCGGAATGCCGAACCCCATCTTTGGCCGATCCAGCAACTGCCTCGGCACCATCTGCTCAGTCACTCGCCGCAGCAGCCATTTTGTTTCGCCGCCGCGTATCTTGAAACGCCTCGGCAAACGCCAGGCGAATTCAACGACGCGATGATCCAGCAACGGCGGGCGAGCTTCGAGCGCGACGGCCATCGACGCACGATCGACCTTCTGAAGAATGTCGTCCGGCAGATAGGTAATGGTGTCGAGCAATTGCATGCGGTCAAGGAATGTTGGCAGAGCACCAATTGCCCCTGTTGACCAAGGTGTTAAGGGATGCTCATCCGCCAATGGCGCGAGGGAGGCCGGGTCCTCGCACTGGCTCACCAGCCTGCGGTAGATTCCCTCGGAATCGAGCGTCATCACGTTGGCAAACTTGTGGAGCTTGTCGGCGACCTGTGATGGCAGCATTCCGCGCGGCGCAAGCGATGCGAGACCATCGACCCACGCCATTGGCAGTGCCCGCAATGCGCCTGCCGCGACACGCCTCGCACCAAGCGGAAGCCGCGAAAGCCTCTGGGACATGCCCTCAGCCAGCCGGTAGCGATTGTATCCGCCGAACAATTCATCACCACCGTCGCCCGATAGTGCGACGGTCACGTATTGCCGGGTGAGCTTCGATACAAGATGAGTCGGAATTTGCGACGAGTCAGCGAACGGCTCGTCATACATCTGCGCGAGCTGCGGAACAACGTCGAGCGCATCTGACGCCTTGACGACGAGTTCGGTGTGCTGAGTTCCGAGATGCTGTGCAACTGCGGCAGCATCTTTCGACTCATCGAAGCCAAACTCGGGAAAGCCAATCGAGAAAGTGCGAACCGGGCCCCGTCCCGCAGCGACCATCAAGCCTGCCACCGCCGAGGAATCGATGCCACCGGACAGAAATGCCCCAAGCGGAACGTCGGCAAGCATTTGTCGGGATACAGCGTCGGCGAGCAGATGCGACAGTTGCGCAGTTGCCTCTTCGTCAGAGATTTCGAGCGGGGATTCTATGCCCCTCAAAGCAACATCCGCGGCGGACCAGTAACGGCGGCTGGTGCAAGAGCCGTCAGACGACAGCGTGACATGCTCGCCGGGCATCAGCTTCGTGACGCCCCGATAGATACTGTGAGGCGCGGGTACATAGCCGAAGCGAAGAAAGCTGGTCACCGACGACGGATCGATTTCCAGCGTCAGCGCTCGGGTTGCGTGAAAGCTTTTCAGTTCGGACGCGAAGAAGATCCGCTCCCCGAACTGAGCGACAAACAGAGGCTTGATGCCGAGCCGGTCGCGAACAAAGTGAAGCGCCCGCTCCTTGCGGTCCCACAACGCGATGGCGAACATGCCATTAAGATCGTCCAGCGTAACGTTCAATCCGCGCCGCGCTACCGACTCGACAATCGTTTCCGTATCCGAATGACCACGCCATGCGACTGCTCTCATGGCGGGATCGCGGCGAATGTCATCGCTGTTGTAGATTTCGCCGTTGTAGCAAATCACCCAGCGCCCGTCGGCCGACACCATGGGCTGCGCGCCGGCTTCAGACAAATCCACGATGGACAGGCGTCGGTGCGACAACGCCAGACCGAAAGCATCATCCGTCCATATGCCGCTGGCGTCGGGACCGCGATGTGCAATGGCATCGCCCATCGCGCGTGCGCGACGCGACAGTTCATCTGCATCGCCCACAAGACGAGGATCAATAAAACCAGCTATGCCGCACATGGGAAATATTGATTCTTGCTGGAAACCTTGGCGAAAAATCTCAACGAAGGCCCACCGCAGCCAGAATACTCTTCGCAATCCGATGCATAAGAAGTTTGGGGCGCCCGATCAGGGCGTTTCGCAATGCCTTGGTTTGATATGCGAAATATATCAGGCGAGGATGAACCGTCGGCAGCGCCGCGGTTCCTTCCCGAGAGACAACATAAACGCTACCGGATATTCTGCGGTTCAGAACATTTTTGTAACCGGCGAGCGCCAGCGCATACTCGAGAGAACCTCCGGTTGGCCAGAAGCTGTGGGCATACCCTGGCGAGCTGGCGTCTTCATTCGCAAGAAAATTCGAGATCACGACGCACAACACGCCGGCAGGCTTCAACGACTGACGCAGACGCCTTAAGAGGACATCCGGATTCGTGATGAAGTAAATCGCGTGAGAGACAAGGATCATATCGAACATTCCATCGATGGCTGCCGTCTCGATCGGCCCGATGGAAGATCGAATGCCGATTTCTTCGTGAAATCGCTTCAGCGCCGGGTCTACATCAATACCCTGCGCGTCCCAGCCGCGATCTGCGAAGTATTTTACGGTCTCTCCCAAGCCGCAAGCGATATCCAAAAAGCGGCCGGGCTTGCTACCGTGCAACTGAGTAACGACACGGAACGTTCGCGCGGCGTTTCTGCGCGCTCCTGCGCGACGGATGCTCCAGACGTCATCCGTCAGATTATCTGCATGAAGTCCGTCCTGCCTGTCCCGATTCCAAAAGAATGCCAAGAGATCAGGCGACGGCTGAAAGCTCGGATAGCCGTTTCCGCAGCGCTTACAAAGCGACCAGCCATAGCCGCGGGTGTCGCCCTGCGCGGCCCGCCAATCCTTCGTGGCGGGGTCGGCCACCCACTGCATTGGCCACCCCTCGGACGACCGGCAAATCAGGCACTCCGTCAAGACGCCTTCCTCACTTGCGCGATCTCGATCGTCTTCTGACAAAGGCCCTCAAACAAAGGGACCACGTTCGCGATGGCGTACCGGCTGGCCTGCCCTTCGCGGGAAGCAAACGACACGCCTTGTTCGCGCTGAAGGCGCGCAGCCAGAATCTCGTCGCGCAGAACCCGCGCAATGTCTTTGACTGCCGCGCGCGGCGAGATAGAGCGCCCTCCGCATTCGTCGATAATACGCGCCGCGGCGCCGGGCGGAACGATACCAAGAAGCCGCCGGCGAGCGCCAATATAATCGGCAAGCTTGCTCGGAAAAAAGACACTGAGGTCAGCGGGCGCATCGATGGTCAACAGAATATCCGAGGTCTTCATCAGCCCCAGAGACTCAGCATAGGAAACATTGCCACGCGCGACCAGCAAGCCGGGAGAAAGCGACTTCCATTCGGGCGACAGTTTCATCCGGGAGGGAAGACCGCCAACCAGCTCGACCCGTACATCTTGAAAAATATGCGGCTCGCCGCGTTGCAGCTCGGCGAGCGCGGAAATCAACGGCTTCGGACTGCGATGACCGTAGAAATTCCCGATATAACGAAGCGTGATCGGCCCTGAAGATTCTCTTTTTGCTTCATCACCATACAACGCTGGATCATAGGCATGCGGCAGAACGAATGCCTTCTCGCGCAACGCCGCTTCATACTTTCCAAAAACAAGATCTACGGTTTCCGCAGACGTGAAGGCGACAGCATCAGCGTGCTCGAGTACACGGCGCTCCAAGGCACGGTTCACCGGCTTCGACAGAAATCGCAGCTTGCGAAATGGATTGTCAGACCATGGGTCGCTGAAATGCGCCAGCCATGGGATATCGAAAGCCTGCTTCAGACGAAGACCTAAAAGATGATCGCTCATCGGCTCACCGAACGTCACAAACAAATCCGGCTTTCCCGCGTCCGCAACCAGTGCTTCGATCTTTCTATAGGCCGCGTCGATCCACCCGCGATAACTGTCGGGAACGGCGCCGTAAAACGGCGCAGCCCTCGTCGCAATTGTTTGCCACAATCCCCGCCTCTCATCGAACGGCACGACATGATGTTCGACGCGCGCGGCGAAGCCGGTAGAGTCCACAGCATCGCCGCCAGACACCGCGCAAACCTGCATCTTGCTATGCGAAAGCAACCGGCCGATCTGGGTGGCCTGCGGGTATGCCATGGGCGGCAAACAATAGGAGATCGCAAGAAGCTTCATCGGGCCGCTTCAAGCGCAGTCAGGATTCGCTGCGACGCGCGGCCATCGCCGAACAATTCCGACGGACGGCACGCTGCGGTCTGATTGAGCGCCGTGTTCACCGCGTCCATAATCAAACGCCGATCCGTTCCGACGATCCAGACATCCGGCTGGCCTACGAGTTCGACGCGCTCGGTCGCCTCGCGCAGGATGACGAGCCGCTTTCCCAAAGACACAGACTCTTCCTGGATGCCGCCGGAATCGCTGACGACAAGCCGCGCATTCTTCAGAAGGTATGTGAACGGAAAGTAGTCCAGGGGCGTTGTAAGATAGATATTCGCGCAAGAGGCCGCCCTGACGATCCGATCGACCGGGCCCACCACTTCCGGATTGGGATGAACCGGGAAAACAAATTTCAGATTCGCGTGCGATCTGGCGAGATCAACAATCGCATGACAGATCGATTCGATTCCGGCACCGAAATTCTCACGGCGATGCGCGGTAACGACGACGACGTCGTCTGCCGCCGGCGATGACCAAACGAAATCCAGCCCATGACCGACCAGGTCATCGATGATCTTCCTGCGCATCGCCTCGTTGTCATCCAAGATTTTCGAGGCCTGAAACAGCGCATCTATACCTGTATTGCCTGTGATCGCGATCTGGTCGGAGCGAATACCTTCGGCCAGCAAATTCTCACGGCTTCGCTCCGTCGGCGCGAAATGCAGCGTCGCAATAGCGGTATTGAGGCGACGGTTGATTTCCTCCGGCCAAGGGGAATAGCGGTCCCCGGTACGCAGGCCAGCTTCCACATGGCCAACGGGGATCTTCTGGTAGAATGCAGCCAACGCCGCCGTAAAGCTCGTCGTCGTATCTCCCTGAACCAAAACCCAGTCCGGCTTTCGATCGATCAGCGGCTGCTCAATAGCCTTTAGAATATTCGTCGTGATCTGTGTCAGGGATTGACCAGGACGCATGACGTTCAGATCGATGTCCGCTTCGATGCCGAACGCGCTCAGCATATCGCGCGCGAGCGATTTGTGCTGCCCGGTGTTGCAAACGGTGACATCGACATTTTCCGATGCCCGGCAATGGAGGATCAGCGGCGCCAGCTTGATGGCCTCGGGTCGCGTACCAAGAGCGAAAAAGAGTTTCAATGCGTCCCCCGCAACAAGCGCCCTGCAGCGAGCGCCCCATCTGCCATCTCCGCGCTCCCTTCCTCGAAACGCTCCAGCCTCTCCACATGCCGAAGGATCGAACGCAGGAGCCGCTTGATATTTTCAGGTCTGTTCCCGTGGTAACCTGGCTCATCCGCGGGCCTGAACACGCATTCATAACGCACGCTATAAATCTCGGCCAATGCCTTGACGATCGCCTCGTCAGCAGCCGGGTTGTCGATCGCGTGCTGAATCCGTTTGGGCATTTCGTCGATCGAACAAACACCGCCGAGATACTCTGCGATGAAGCATCCACCCAACGCCAATGATGGACGTCCGAGTAGAAACGCTTCAAGAACGGCTGTGCCGGTGACGGAAATTGTAAGCTGAGCGCGCTTTATAAGCTCCAGCGACGGCACACCGAAGTGGGCAATGCGAACGCCGGCCCTTCGTCTCAACTCCGCATAAAACGATGGCGGGCGGATTCCGACAGAAGCCCAATGCTCCTTCACAACGAGAGTACAATCGCTCGCCATCGCAAACCGGATGGCATCGATCGCACGCATCTGATCGATAAAATATGGCGCGGGCGTATTGATTGAGGACTCAGGAGATGTCTGCAACGGATAATAGATGAACTTCTCCGGAAGCTCGGCCAGCGTTCCGACATCATACACGCGGCCGTTACGATAGCCGCGAAACTTCCGAATGGCCTCGCGAGATCTCGGGAAGGCATATTTTATGCTCGTTGTGAGCAGCGCAGGCTCAAACAACCCCGGATTGTCCAGTGTACGCTTCAGGAAGCCGAGGAGCCGTTGAGATGCACTCTTCTGATAGTGCGGCAGTGGCTCCTCGCCCGGCACAGCAAATCCCGAGGGCCGAAAGGCAGGCATCCCGCTTTGCCGGAATTCGTCTAAAAACCCACGAGCCTGCGCAATCGTCTCCGGGCTGGCCTTGCGATACACCGGGAGCGCCTCAAGAACATCGCTTGTAAAAGAAATCCCGCCCAAATTTCTGAGATCTGACGGAACCATGACCGGAATGCCAAGCTCCTTGGCAATCGCAACGAGAGCTTTTCCATCGAATGTCTCGACATGCGACATCACGATGTGCGTCGGCTTGATGCGCAGGACGAAAAACTTGTAGATCTGATAAACTTCCAAAGCCCGAGCGACCTGCTGATCCGCAGGGCGATGCTTGAAAATTTTCTTCTCAACTTCGATGTCGGCATAAATGCTGCCAGGATAATCCTTGAGAGCAGAAAAATCCGTGACTTTGGAAACTTTGCGGCGTTGAGCGTGCTCCAAACAAAGCAGGTTCTCAGCCGAAAGCACCTCGCTGAGAGGTTCGATATGATGAGACGTCGGGAGAATCATCGACCATTCGACGTCCGCCGCCTCTGTCTTAGCCAGATCAATGATATGCCGATAGATTATCGCGTACGTCCCGTAGCCGTGCACCAGGAACCGAATTGGCTTCTTCATGTCCTGCATCACTTCAATTTACACGGATTGTGCGTCAGCATGATCGTCAGCTGGGCTTACAAAGCTGGACAGCGCGGTAAAATTTCGCCGCGCATTCAGAACCGACATTTCCAGTACTTTTGTATCAATCTTGAGACCCAGCGCACTATCGATGGCATCAATCAGACCGTCGGCATCGAACGCGCCCAGAGGAAGGACCGGCATTCCGAACAACCTGCAGATCGCATCGATCTTGTTGTCGGCCGAAATTCCAACGAACCGCTTCTCATACATTGCTGCAAGAACATGGCCATGAAACCGCATACCACAATGAACATCGATGCTTGAAAAAACATCTGTCAGTGTGTCTGCGTCCGGCGCGAGGACGAACTCACGGACAAGAGACTTGCGATCGGCTGGAATGCTCGTTCTGATCACATCCAGCAGATTGTGATCTGACGCGCCATCGTCGGCGTTATGAAACGCGAGAAGCGAGACAGACCAGCCCCGCCCCGCAAGTATCGATACAGCCTCTGCCAGAATCTCGAATTGTTTCTGCGACTCCGCCACGTCATGAAGCAGCCAGGGATTTATCGACAACGCGACGTGGCGAGCGGGCGACACCGGCGGAGGAATTGCATCCCTCGCGCCCAAGTGCAGTTGCGGCTTGAGACCAAACACGAGATCGCCGGTGAGCATCACTCTTTGTCCGGAACAGGCCTTTTCGCATTCGGCATATGCCAAGTTATCTCGAACGGCAAAAAGCTCCGATGTCATAACGATGACTCGCAACGCGAAACGTCCGAGCGGGGACTTCAATTCGGCAACGCCAACACCCAGCGCCGCGACTTTCAGACCCATTAGGCGGGCAAGCAGGCAAATCAGCGCGAGCAACACGAGCGGCGCGACTGACTTTCTCTCGTGAAAGACCGTCCCGCCTCCGAATATGAGCCAGGAACATTTTCGAAAACAGCGGCGATACGCAAGAAGCGTCTCGACTGCGCGCCTGACTTTCCCTTTCGACTGATCGGCAAGGATGTTGTCTACGTTTACTGGCTCTACGGAGGCTTCTATTTTATCGAGGCCCCGAATTGGGCCGCCGCTGCGAACC
Organism: Acanthamoeba mauritaniensis; assembly: GCA_000826465.1. Classification (NCBI taxonomy): domain Eukaryota; phylum Discosea; order Longamoebia; family Acanthamoebidae; genus Acanthamoeba; species Acanthamoeba mauritaniensis. The sequence continues at coordinate 16,881 of CDFE01036308.1, read as the reverse complement.
ATAAACCCGGCACCCGGACATATCTCGCAAATGCCCGTGATCGTCGAAAACAGGAGCAGGTCATCGCCCAGGTTTTCCTGCCCGTAATAGCCATACAGGAAAAAGCGATTGGCTAGGTCTCTGGCCATGCGCAGCTATGATTGCGAAAGACCACGGGCAATGATCTCGGCGAAACGAAGATCATCCATGTCATCGATATCAATCGCCTTATATCGCGGGATCTCATAAGCGATCATTTTCCCGTCGATCCGTCCGCCCCGAACGTCAGACCCCGGCACAAAAACAAACGTTCCAGAATCGAAATAGGCAGGAGGCAGATCTTGAGACCGCACGTCCGCCATTCCCGGCTGGGTGGGCTCCAACTGGCCCTCTGCGTCGAGGTAGTAAGCCCACTGAACCGGGACGCTAAACCGCGATACGGCGATCACGGTTTGTTTGGACCCCTTTTTTGCAAATAATTCTGCCGCATCGCAAAGATCGCTGGCGTCGATGAGCGGAGCCGTCGGCATCAGAAGGCAAACCGAGGCAAAGCGCCGTCCACGCAAGTCATATTGCTCAAGCGTCCACCGCAGCACAGGCAACAGCGGCGTGTGATCATCCGCAAGTTCTGGCGCTCGCATGAAATCGACGGGATGGCCACATTCCGCAGCAACCTCTGCGATCCGGGGGCTATCTGTCGAAACGTGGATGACGTCGAAGAGCCCTGAAGCCTCCGCCGCCCTGAGAGAGTAGCTCATCAAAGGCGCACCGAGGAAATCGACGATGTTCTTGTTCGGAATTCGCTTGCTTCCACCGCGGGCAGGTACAATCGCAATTCTCATTGCCGGGCTGCCTCGTTTGCGGGTCCGGAGAAATTCCAGGTCCGTGGGTCGATCAGCGCGCTTTCATCGGTCGCGAGCACATCCATGGGCGGCAAAGCACTCCCTGCCGGCAGGGAAGAAACAATTTCTTCCAGCTCACTCCGGTCGGTCACCCCCACAATGACAAAGTCACATCCACTCTGCTCGATCATGAAGCCAAGGCATGCAGCGATGCGGGAAATTCCACTCACGCCGAGAAGCTCGTTATAGCGAGCGAACTGACCGTCGAACTGCCTGAAGTAAGCTGGCAGGCTCAATGGCTCGGCCAGCAATACTCCCTGCAAAAAGGCTGACCGCGCATGAATCTGGATTCCCAAATCGCGCATCCTGGCAATGTGACCGCTAAGCTTGAGCCGCTGGTCAAACAGATTCAAGGGCACCTGAACCACATCGGGGCGAAACAGCTCAAGTACATGATCGATATCGTCACTGTCATACACCGAGATCCCGATTTGGGAGACTATGCCATCAGCCTTAAGTTGTTCCAGCAACTGGACCAGTTGCTTACCGCCCGGCTTAAACAAATCCGCGCATTGATGAGCCAGAAGGGCATCGATTTTCGTTCGGCGCAGCCGCTCAAGTGATCGGGATACGGAGTTTCTCACGAGCTGAATATCGGCAGGCGTAACGGCATCAGCTTTCACAGCCGGGATCTTGGTAACGACGCCAATATCTGAAGGCAGGTATCGGCCCAATACCTCCTCGCTTGTGCCGTAATCAGCAGCCGTATCTATGAGCCTGATACCTGACTGTTGCGCCGCTGAAAGTATCTCCGAGACTTTCTCAGGCGAAATCTTGCCGCGTGCATTTGTCACGCCATATGGAATGCCGAACTGGACGGTACCCAGCATCAGCCGTCCCGCAACCTTCCGCTGCTGATCGGATATAGCCCTCAAATCGGTCACGTTTTTTGAGCCGTCAAGCTCACAAACTCAAAATACTCCGCACCGTCTCTGTAGGTGCGCCCTATCCGCTCGCTTGAAATAACATTGAATCCACGGCCGCGCAGAAGGTGAGCGTACTCTTCCGGGGAAATGAATCTAAAAGGATAGCTGTTGCCATAGTAGGGCGACGTCGGCCGCGCGATCCCGTCAAGAGTGCTGTCATCGATCTTGACCGCGGGATGATACGCCTTGAAAGCTTCTGAATTCTTCGATGGCGAATAAGAAAAATACAGTCCGCCGGATTTTGTAACGCGGGCCACCTCGTCAAGACATCGGCCGAATTCCGCTTCGTTGACGCAGTATGTCGAGAATACGTCCACGACGGCGTCAAACATGTTGGCCGAGTAAGGCAAGTCTAAAATGCTGCCTGCTTGCAGCGAGGCAGTTTCGCCCCAGCTCTCAAGCATGATTTCGCACAAACGCAGCGCTTCGGGAGAAAGATCCAGACCGTAAGCATCGAATCCTTCCCTGGCGATCATCCAGAGATTTGCTCCGGAACCGCAGCCCAGCTCAAGAAACGTCTTCGACGAACGCTGAGCTTTTTCTACTCCGAAGAAATGACGCCCCATGAATCGAAGCAGTTCTTCGTTGGGATATCGGCGCTGCGCCGCAAAGCCCAAGGACGAATAAGCGGAAGCGTACCAGCTGCGGACTGTATTCATCTGCTTTAGCTCGGTCGGACCATGATTTATGGCGTCTCAGTTCAACCTGAGAGAATGGGCCAGCGTATCAACAACCCTGTCAACATCGCCGTTGGACATCGAGGGAAACAAAGGCAGCGAAAGCGTCGCGCCATAGTAAGCATCCGCGCCCGGCAAGCTTACGTCGCCATACAGTCTCCGATAATAGGGCTGCTGATGGACCGGAATGTAGTGCACCTGCGATCCAATTCCCGACTCTCGCAAGCGAACCATGAGCTGCTTGCGTGGTAGTCCGGCGGCCTGAAAATCGATGCGCGCGGCGTAGAGGTGCCAGGCCGGCATGCACCCTTCAATACGAAGTGGCGGCAACACAGCCGGCGACAAAGGCCGCAGCAACTCGTCATAACGCACTGCAAGTTCGCGGCGCCTGGCGATGAACGAATTCAGTTTCTTGAGCTGACTGTGAGCCAAGGCACAATGGATGTCGCTGGCGCGATAGTTAAAGCCAACATCCGGCATTTCGTAGTACCAGGGATTCGGCTGTTCATCCGAATCGAACGCCATACTCTTATTCTGAAACCGGGCGGCATCGCGCGTCATACCGTGATTTCGAAATTCCAGAAGCTTCCGGTAAACATCGGGATCATTGGTCGTAACAGCCCCGCCCTCGCCCATGGCTATCGTTTTGACTGGATGAAATGAGAAAACCGCCATCGTGCTATGCCGGCACGACCCGACGTTCACGATCTCATTGCCGTCCATATACTCTGTCCCCAGCGCATGGCACGCATCTTCAATAATCACGAACCCGGCCTTGTCGGCGAGTTTCGCCAGAGCCGGCATATCTACCGCCTGGCCGGCGAGATGCACCGGCAGCACCGCACGGACTCCATTCGGAGACCGCTCAACCGCCTCCTGCACCCCGTCAATATTGAGGAGGCCTGTTTGCGGATCCACATCCGAAAATATGACCTCACCGCCCTGATAGCGAACTGCATTGGCTGTCGCCAGAAACGTCATGGGCGGGACAATCGCGCGATCACTCCCCGACAAGCCGGCAGCAGCAGTCGCCATATGAAGCCCCGCCGTTCCGCTTGAACAAGCGACAGCAAATCTGGCGCCCACACGCTCCGCCAACGATGCTTCAAACTTCTCGACAGCGGGACCGGTCGTCAACCAGTCCCCACGCAACACGTCGGCGACGGCTGAAATATCATCCTCGTCGATGACGTGACGGCCGTATGGCAGGAATTCAGCAGTCATTGATGGATCTCTGTTAATGAGCTCAGTTCACCCGCTAACCGATCAGCTTGCGAAGCGTGTCGGCATCCAGCCACTGCGTATTGTTATCGCTCGCGTAGCGGAAATTTTCCGCAACCGGCTTAGCTGATTCCAAATAAGCGGGACGCGACCAGTATCCGAAACTCGGCTGAATGACGTAATGATCCGACAACTCAATCGTGTTTCGGGCATCGTCCTCCGTGATCATGACTTCATGTAACTTCTCGCCGGGGCGAATGCCCACCAGTTCGTGCGGCATTCCCGGCGCGATCGCATCGGCCAAGCTGGTAATCTTCATGCTTGGAATCTTCGGGATGAAGATCTCGCCTCCCGACATCCGTCCGATACTTGCAGCAACGAAATCCGCCGCCATCGGCAATGTGATCCAGAACCTCGTCATTCGCGGATCGGTTATCGGCAAGGATTTTGCCCCTTCCGCAACGAGCCTTTGAAAGAACGGGATCACGCTGCCGCGAGAGGCCATCACGTTACCATAGCGAACGACGGCGAACCGCGTTCCACCGGAGCCGCTGAGATTGTTCGCGGCAAGGAATATCTTGTCGGATGCCAACTTACTGGCTCCGTAAAGATTTATCGGGCTTGCGGCCTTATCGGTTGACAGCGCAATGACCTGACTGACATCGCACCGCAGAGCGGCGCGGACAATGTACTCTGCGCCGAGCACATTCGTGTGAATGCACTCGAACGGATTGTATTCTGCCGTAGGAACCTGTTTCAGCGCCGCCGCATGAATCACGATGTCGACCCGGCGAAACGCCATTTCAAGCCTGGAACGATCGCGAACATCGCCGATGAAAAACCGAAGCACGCCATTCTTATCGACTGGCGTTAATTCGTTCTGCATCTCGAACTGCTTCATCTCGTCCCGCGAGAAGATCACGAGCCGCCGAGGAGAAGCGGACTTGAGTAGCCGGCGAATGAAATGTTTTCCAAACGATCCTGTGCCACCTGTAACCAAAACCGACTTCCCGTCGAATTGGCGCCAAGCCTCGTCTGTGCTCGCATCTTGCCTATTATCTACGGAATTCATTCAAACCTCTTGCTTCGCCTGGGCGACAGAAAGATGTGCTCTCGCGTGCCCGTTACGGCGATTCTCGAACTAAAATTATTCACGTTTGGGTCAGTTTCTTGACCGGCTTTGACCTGCCAGCTTTTCGGCAACAGATTTCACCGCATCCCGACTGAGATCGAGGCCACCGGAAATCTTTCCGATTTCAATGGCAAGATCCGCAGGATCCACGTTGACGTCCTTTGAAACCTCGTCAATGACCGGCTGGAGCGCCGAATGAACGAATGATTTTCCTTGGACGAGGTCCGGAAAATCAATGCCGGCCGACAAATCTTCGCTGCGAAACAGAGGGGCAGACGTGCTTCCTTCGACGAGCGCCGGATAGAAATCCCGCGCCAGCCTGGCCAACGCCATAGGATCGCACGCAATGTCAAATCCGCAGCGATCGAGCGCAATCGCGAGCGCTTCGATCTGCGCGTTGCCGGCCGAGCGTCCCAGTCCGCGCAACGATGCATCCAAGCTCGCGGCGCCCGCATCGATGGCAGCGATAGCGTTCCCAACCGCAAGCTGGAGATTGTTATGACCGTGAAAATTGACCGGCAGATTTGTCTTGTCTCTCACCACCGAGACGTAGTCACGAACCATCGGCGGCGTCATTCCGCCGGCACTGTCCACGATCGAAACGGCGTCGCTCCCCCAGTCTACGAAACGACTGGCATTGTCGCTCAGCCGGGCAGGATCAAGGGTATAGGTCTTCATCAGAAACGTCGTGACATGAACATTCAACCTGGCCGCGTGACGGATGAAATCCTCGCCCGCATCAAAACGGCCAGCGTCAACACCGACACGAATGAAATCGATGCCATGATCCACCGCGCGGCTGATGTCGTCAGTATTCGCGAACGCCTGCATCGCAAATACGCCGATCTTCGCGCTCTTGCGGGCTTCGCGCGCCGCAACGATGTAGTCCTTGTCGCTTGCAGCGGACTTGACGCGCCCCGATGCCGGCGCGCCCAGCCCAAGACCGTGCCCGACCTCGATCCATTCGATACCCGTTTGCTCCAGCCGGGATACGAGCGCGGCAGTATGAGCTGCGGTAAAGCCGAATCCAACCTGGTAGCTGCCATCCCTGAGTGTGCAGTCCACCAATGAAACTTTTTTTGAGTTGTTGGTCATCAACGATCAAGCTTTCTCACTGATACGATCGAGTGAACGCGCCAGGCTCTGGCAACAAGCCGCAACACGCGAGCGGGTCGTTGAGCTATCGACCCAAAGGTTGACAATACCAGCCTCTATATCCGCAGCGGCCGGATATTTTTCCTCCCATTCGTCATCGAACCGAAAGAAGGGAGGAAGCGCAGGATACCACGAACTGGCATCAAATTTTTCATTTCGCAGAGCTGTTAGTGCCGCGTTCCGCCACTGGCGCTGCAGCTTGATATTGAAACGCCACGGCACACCTTCCCGATCCGTGTTCAGAAAGGATACCGGAAGTCCACGCAGCCCTTCGGCGTAGCCATCGGCCATCGCGCGCCGGTGATCTATCTCTCGGTCCATCTGGTCAAGCTGATGCTCAATACGCTCAACCAGAGGATCGTCAAGCCGATAGACGTACATTTGCGGGAAGACTGCACCCAGCGCGCCTATCACCGTGCGAAGCCTCGTTTGCTGCTCAGCCAGCGGCGCCAGCGCATAATACGCTTTTCGATAATCATCAGACCATGACGCGCTTTCCGGGTGCTGACCCGGGAGATCTCGCGAAGCCGACCTTATTTCGTTCGCTAGCGCGTCATCGTCCGTGAGCAGCGCCCCACCCCCGCCAGCATCGAGAATCTTCGTGTGACCGAAACTCAGAATGGCCACGTCTCCGAAAGCACCAGCCATCCGGCCTTCGGTCGTTGCGCCAAACGCCTGCGCAACGTCCTCGATGAGCAACACATCAAACGCCGAACAGATCGCCTTTATCTGTTTGATCTTTGCAGGCTGGCCATAGAGATGAGCGAGCAACACCGCCCTGATGCTGGAATTCGAGGCAAGCAGGTGTTCAAGCTTCTGCGGCGACAGATTGCCTGTGGCCGGCTCGACATCACAGAACTCGAGCTGAAATCCGGCGAGTTGAGCGACAAACGCCGGACTGAGACATAGAGTGGCTGGTAGGACCAGAACATTTCTCTTTGTATCTCTTATGGCACGGAACAAGAGCCAAAGCGCCGTGGCCCCACGGCCCACCGCAATGCAATGCTTGCGGCCGATCAGAGCCGCGAGCCGGTTCTCCAGACGTGCTGCGCTAGCCATCGATCCGCGTCTCGATCTGGCGGCCAAGATCGCTCATCGTCACGAACTGAACACTCCTGCCGGCCATCTCAGCGTAAAAAATGATCGCGAGGACATTCGCCACCAATCCCTCGATCGCATACGACAACAAACCATGAGGCTTGGCTGGCCGACACTCCGCCAGAATCGCACTCGGATGCGTTACCGCCACCAGGTGGGGCGCATTCTTCACGAGATCGGATAGACCCACATTGAGTGAAGCCGGGTGAAACGACAAATCCAGATAACGCAGGATCGGTTGTTCGTCGTATTCGGCCTTGACCTGAAGCATGGACATCGGAACTTCAAGGATCGGGTAATCAGGCTTTCCTGGAACGCGATGATCGGCCTGCGAGGGCCGATAGCCGTCCGGCGGCGTTGGAAGCCAGTCTATCAGCCTCTGATCGTCCACTCTGCGACGGCCGGCCATCGCTGTCGCGTCATATCTGATGCCGAGCTGCGACAGCGATCGCATAATGCCCGACGAGCCGTACGCCTCACCGATGCGAGAGCACGCAACCTCATAGCCCATTTTGCGCATGTCGGTGACAGACGACTTCAGGGCTTCATCCAAAGCAGCATCGTCCGTCTCTTGAATCCAATTGCTCTCGATCCGGCGATAGAGGTGTGGATGCCACGAAATCTCATCCCCTCGCTTCTCAGCAGCCCGAAAGATCGCATCATACTGTTCAAGCAAATGCGCCGGCCGGCCGTAGATGTCCGCAATCTGGTTATCTACCCGGACAAACCAAGTGCATGGCGGGGCAACGCCGCGAAATGCCGGGATTCCTTCGAGCGCTTCGTGAATTTTGCGAATGCCAAGAGTTATGCAAAGCCACGTCAATCGATTGCGATGACTCTCTGAATCAATCGAGGCATCGAAGACGTCTGGATCCAGATCAAAGGTTAGAGCAATAGGCAAAGGCCTTGTCACTGCGTCACCTCAGGCTCAATCGAGATTCTCAAGTTCGAAAGTGCGCGCGATAGCGCGCTGCGCGCTTCGGCCATAGTCTCACCCTTCGCGCAGACAGCGGCAATGCGATCCGCTCCAGAGCGCAAAGGTCCAACCACATCTCCAACCTTGCAAAACACTTCGGAAAAGATCAGCCCGGGGTCAGTAGCGAGCAATTCTATACCTTCAATTGCCTGCACACGGCCGGCAGGAGCTCGTGGAAAATCGAGAACAGCCGCTTTTGGCGAACCGGCCCGAACGTTCAGGCGATCGCCCAGACACAGAGCAACCTGCGCCTTTACGGTATCGACGCCACTGATCCACGGCATGATCTGAGTAAACACATGGAAACCGGCTCCTCGCGCTGCGATCTCAACCATTTTAGGCCCTTCACGCGTCACAATGAGTTCGGCGTGGATCGGCGCATTGCGAATTCCCAAGGCTCGCGCAGCTCTGGTTGCAACGTCTGCAATTGCGCTGCATTCCGACGCGGATCGCTGTGCGGGAAATATCACAGACGTGTCGAGAAGCGCCGGCGGTGTGGTCCGGATTTTGTCGCTGACGCAAAAGAGCTGAAAGTCGTCACCGACCATGAAGCCGTCAACAGCGACTTCCGGTCCTTCGAGAAACGTCTCGACCAGCACATCTTCGCCGGCGGAGACAGTGCTCGCTATCGAAAACGCGCCCGAAACATCTTCCGGCGCCTGCACAAAGGAAACCCCGCGGGAGCCTGCGCTATTTGCCGGCTTCACGACGACTTTTGGCCCCAATACCCGATAGGCCTCGCTAGCATCACCGATCGAGCGGCAAGAACGAAACAGAGTGGACGGAACACGGACTTCACTGAAAATTTCGCGCATCGCGCGCTTATCCGTCGCTTTGCAGGCGGCAGAGAAAGGCAATCCGGGAAGCCCGAATTTCTCGGCAATGAATGACGCGCTGCGCACACCGGCCTCGGTCGCGAGAGCAAGGACGCCGTCAAAATTGCACTTCCTGGCAACCTCGAAGCACGCGTCAACATCCTTGATATTCACGACATGCGATTCATCGGCGAAAGCGAAACCTGGCGCATTTGCATCACCATCCAGCGCAATAATCCGATGACCTTGCGCCTTGGCATAGTGAATTCCCGGAAGCTGGTGCTGGCCTGCTCCGACGAACATGATGGCTTTCCGCGCAGACACTTTCGGCAATCACTTCACAGCAAGAGCGTACAGAAAGTCGACATCGGCGCGGGCGTGCTTCTCGATCACCCGACCGGTCTCGACCAGGCGAAACTTCTTGCCGAGAAGCTCTCCAAGTTGCGTCTCATTCTCGAAGTAAGCCATCACCTGCCCACGGCGAAAATCATCCGCCGTGATCTCGAAGCGGTTGGGCCCGAGATGTTTTGCATTCACCCGAATATAGTGCTCGGGCCCTGCACTGACGACGAAAAGCCGCCCTTCGTCATCAAGAACGCGATGATATTCTTCAATTGCCGCTCGCAGACCGGCCTGGTCATTCTCGTAGTGAATGACATTGATCGACAATACGATGTCAAGGCTCTTGTCGCCATGCCCCAGGTTGCGGTTGCTACCGACACGAATGTCCGCATCAATGCCCTGCTGCGCGGCACAGCGATTTGCGATGCCGACCATGTCCTCGTTGATCTCCACTCCAAAGCAACGGGCACCCCGGTCATGGAACGGGACCAGATTGTTTACGTACATCACCCCGATGTCGAGGACGCGCGTCGCGCTCGTAATTTTCGGCGGATTTTCCGAGTAAGTCGCGGAGAACAACGACCGGAGCATCAACTCGCTGGGATGATGCCGAACAAACTTGCTAAACTCCTCTGGAATACCTAGGTTTTTCGTATTCCAGGCAGCCGACTTCTCACTCATCTACGTATCTCCGAACGAAGCACCGTCGCAATGCAGAACATCAACGACCGACAAAGCGCTTCCTTTGTGCAGCTTATTGCGGACGGCAGCGCCGCATATGGATACGGGCACATCAGCAGGAGCCGCGAGGTGGCTGATGCATTCTCTGAAAGCGGCTTCGAAGTTGAATACATCAATCTGCTCGAACGCCCATCGGCGCAACTAGCGGATCACGGCAGGTCCGGACTAACCGTGATCGATCTGCCCTACCCGAACGACACCTGGCTCAATTCGGCGCGGCAAAGAGGCAACAAGGTGATCGGGTTGGACTACCTTGGACAGGGTAGCCCGGACTGCCTCATCCGCATGAATCAGCCTCTAACCGAAATCCCCTGCGGCCGCCTTCTTTTCGGGCTGGAATATGCGATCATCCGAAAGTCCATCCGCGACGCGACGGCGTCGCGGGGGAACTACGTTCTCGTCAGCATTGGCGGAGCCGACGTCGGAAATCACGGTCTTGCAACCGCAGCCACCTTGAGCGCCTTGGGGCTTAAGACAATTCTGGTACGCGGCCCACTCTCCGGACGCGTCGACAACACCTTTACGAACGTCACCGTCCTCGAAAGCCCGCCCGACTTTCCCGGATTACTTGCCGGAAGCTCATGGGTGGTGAGCAATGGCGGCACAACCATGGTTGAAGCCATGAGCTTGGGAAAAGCCGTTCACGTCATCCCGCAAACTTCCGAAGAAGAGCGTTTTGCACGGCCGCTCCACAACTACGGCCTGCTTTTGGGAGTTGGTTCGCACGACCTGCGAGCCCCCACCGAAGACGAAATCACCTCGACAGGATTTCGCGCCCAAAATGCAGTCGATGCCCGCGGAAGCGAAAGAATTGTCAAACTGGGACAGCAGCTTCTGGGACAAGACCAAGTCTCATCATGAAGCCTCAACCATATCCCAGCTGACAGGTTCACCGAAAGCGATGTCCCGAGAGGCGCGCCCTCCCAGAATTTTCGGCAGATACTTGGGCGCTATGCCGTTGCCGGGCCGGATGGATCGCACGTTCTCCGCCGAAAACATCTCACCTTTGGCGATAGACTTGACCGCGTAAAGCGATCGCCGGTGCATAATGCTGCCCTTCTCGCTCCCCAGCAGATCGTAGTTCACCCTTCCAACCGCCGCCCATGCGGCCTTGCATTCGTGAACAAGGTTGCGGAATTCGTCTTGCTCCAGCGAAAATTCGGCGTCGTGCCCACCGTCAGCGCGACTTACGGTGAAATGCTTCTCTATGATGCAGCCACCCAGAACAACCGACGCAACCGACGCCCCGATACCAGGCGTATGATCCGACAAGCCCGCGATACAGTCGAACGCCGAAGCCAGGTGGGGCACAGTCGCAACATTCGCGTCTTCAATTTTGGCAGGATAGGCACTGACACAGTGCAGAAGCGCGATCTGAGTTGCACCGGCTTCGCGCGCAGCCGATACCGCTTCTCCAATCTCTCCAAGATTGGCCATGCCTGTAGAGATGATCATCGGCTTCCCGCGCTGCGCGACGTAACGGATCAGCGGAAGGTCATTGGCTTCGAATGAAGCAATCTTGTACGCTGGCGCATCGAGTGACGCGAGAAGGTCCACCGCTGTACGGTCGAAGGGCGTCGAAAAGAGCGTGACATTGCGTTTGCGCGCCCGCTCGAAAAGCGCCGGATGCCATTCGAACGGTGTATAGGCTTCCTTGTATAAGTCGTAGAGCCGATATCCGTCCCACAATCCGCCACGGATCAGAAATTCGGGCCTGTCAGAATCAATAGTGATCGTATCCGGCGTGTAGGACTGTATCTTGATGGCATCGGCGCCAGTATCCGCGGCAGCATCGATCAGCATCAAGCAACGCTCGATATCCAGCTTATGGTTCGCCGAAATCTCAGCAATCACATAGGGTGGACAGCCCGGGCCGATCTTGCGCCCGGCAATTTCTATCACTGAGTTGTTCATGGTCTGCGAACTGCTACTGTCAGTGGAGGCTATATTCAGACGTGACTGCCGCGGCACTTGGATTCGTGCGGGCATGGGGTGCTGGGGCACACCCCGTCACAGCCGGCGTACTTGCGAAACACCGGGCGAGCAGCGCCACCAACCAGAAGCTCATTCACGCCATGCTGTAGCGCGTAGCCATAAACAAAGCAGGCCTCGTCAAAAGCCTCGAGTATCCTGGCGATGTCTTCTTCGGTGTGCGTAAAGCAGGCAACATAAAAACCCTGAAACAATACGCCACGGCCGATCATTTCCTGCATCAGCAACATGCGATGGGAGGGTGAAACGTTTCCGCTCGCATCCTTACATGCGAGCGACACACGCCAGGGCGACGCAAGAACAGTGATCGCGTCTGACAACAAATGACGTGCAACGATTTCGCGCATTCCGGCCGCAACCTGAGCAACGAGATCACGGTGCCGACCGATAACGTCGTGCTGCGCATACTCGGCTATGACCGCGCGGGCGGCGGCAAGCGTGTGCGCTTCGCCGCCATGGGTGGAAGAAAGCAGAAAGACCCTCGGCCTTTCGGTCTGCTTGATCCCGCCAAGCTCCATAATGTCGGCGCGGCCGGTCAGCGCGCAAAAGGAAAAGCCGTTGCCGATCGCCTTCCCCCACGTAGCAAGATCTGGCTTGAGGCCAATCTCCGTATAGGAACCAGGCAGGCCAGCACGAAAGCCGGTAACCATCTCATCAACGATGAAAACGGCGCCATTCGACTTGGTTATTTGCTCGATGCTCCTGATCGCATCTGGCGACGACGGAACCGCTTCTTCGGGTTCAGTTATGATGCACGCGATTTGTCCGGGATATTGTTCAAACAACCGGCGCAAGGTTTCCGGATTTCCGGAGTCGTACGTCACCGAGAACTGCCGGACGCCATCGGGGATGCCGGCGCGGACAGATGTCGCGCCAATGAACCAGTCATCGAAACTGTAGAAAGGATGGTTGCCGGGAAACGCAACCAGTTCTCTCTGGGTGAAAGCGCGCGCGAGTTTCACCGCAGCGGTTGTGACATTCGACCCGTTCTTCGCAAACTTGATCCTGTCCATCCCGGGCGTAAGCGCAAGGAAGGCCTCGGCAACCTCCAGTTCGATCGATGCCGGCCGCTGGAATGCCGCCCCTCTTTCCAGCTGTTCGCGAACAGTCCCGACAACCGGCTCATAAGCATGCCCGAGGCTCACCGCGCCAAGCCCGAGAGCACAGTCGACATATTCATTGTTGTCGACGTCCCAGACCCGCCCGTGCTTGCCTCGCGCAATAGCCGCGGGTGCCAGCACGGGAAACTGGTCATCGCCCTTGGAATAGGTATGCGCGCCCCCGACGATGACCTTATGCACCGCCGCCCGATAGCGGTCCGACCGGGCAAAGTTTGTCACTGTTCGAAGCGGCAAATTGGTCATTGAGCATCCAATGGACGATATTTGCTTGGAAAATTGCTACCGCAGTCGAGGTGAAAATCACCCGACTCCCGGTCGACCGAAGGGCATTGAACTCGTCTTGCCGAAAGCCCGATCCAGCCGGTTCCCGAAAGACCATGGGGTGCCTAACCCCATGTTTTCTGGCATTTATCGGCGTTTACAGCCAAAAATCCATGGACGCCCTATAGCATGTTCATGCTATGAACGTCAATCAAGACGCCGGACGTCTGGACGCTATAAAGCACACACAAAAACCGGCAGGAGCCCTGCCTCACGGCCACCATCTTGCGGGAAACCGGGAACGCCACGCTGATGAAAGTTGAACCCCTGGACGACCAGGACTTGGCCAAGTGGGACGCGTTTGCTGCGCGGTCTCCCGACGCCTGGTTTTGGCACACCAGTCACTGGATGAACTATACCCGTGCTTACGCGGGCAAAAGCTTTCAGCACAATCTGTCTTTCTGGGTCACACGAGGCGGCGCCAAACTCGCCATCGTTCCCTGTTTTCTGGAAATCGGCCCTGCCGTTCTATCGCTCTATCACGATGACGTTGATGGATCGGATCGGAACCGCTTGACTTACGCCGGCGTCCCGCTGCCCGCCCCCGCCTTAAGCGATGATTTGAACGCTCAAGGCCGCTGGGAAGTTCTGGAGTTTATCGTCTCACATCTGAAACAGCTCGCATCCGATCATGGCGTCGAAACATTTCAGCTGATTTCCCCAGCCCTGGCGCCCGGATTTCTCGGGTCTTCCCTGCCTGTCGCCAACCCGTTTTCTCGATTTGGCGCGCTCGACATCTCGCGCGCGACTCAGATCATCGACCTCAGGACCGACGCCGCGAAACTCTGGACAGCAGTCAGGCATGGCCATCAATACGACATTCGCCGAGGCGAAAGGGCCCTTACGGTCAAGATCTGGCATGGCAACGAAATGCCGGCCTCGATTTTTGAGGAATACCGGGCTTTGCATGCCAAGGATGCCGGCCGCGTCACGCGATCAGAAGAAACATTTCTGATGATGCGCGACTGGATTCATCGCGGCGAAGGCGCTCTGGCGCAGGTCATTAAAGGCGATCAATCGGTCGGGTTCATCCTGCTCATCATTTATCGAAACGGAGCATTCTATGCATCCGGCTGCCGTGATCCCGATGACATGAAGCTACCCGTTTTCCATGTCGCGCAGTGGCAGCTCATCCAGTGGATGAAGCAGAATGATGTCTGGTTCTACGACATTGGCGTTCAGCAATTTTCCAAACAATGGTATGACAACCCAAGCTCCAAACACATGAACATTTCGAAGTTCAAACGTGGCTTTGGCGGCACCACCGTTCCCCTTCACGCCAGCGAATTTCATCTGACTGAGGCTGGTCTGCGCAATGCCATCTCCTATCGCCTCGACAAGACGTATGGCTCAACCTGACCGGCGTTCAGTTCAAGACATCGTTCAGGCCGTTATGGCCCGATAGACTTCCCGGAATACGGACGGGATGATCCGGCTGATGCTATCAACCTCCAATCCAATGTATGGATAGACGATGTTGGTAGAGGGACGCAGGCTTGCGCGAAAATCAGCGAGCATCTTCAACGGATCGTGTGTCGAGACGAAACCCTTGTTCGCTCCGAAGAAATGGTAGTCGATCAGCGGATTGTCCTGCTGAAGCAACCCGAGCTTCTCAAGATAAGAACGGCAATCCGCAGCCCACGTGTTCTCTTCGATGGCCATCTCGCCCAAGGGATAGGCGAATTCGACCTGAGCTTTGTCGTTCTTACCGCTAGCGATCTTGCCAGGAAATGAAATGCGGTTGATCGGAACACCTCGCTCGCCCACCAGAATTTCATGATAGGCAAACGGAAGCTCCCGCTCAAAAACGAAGCTTCCGAGACAAAGCATCTGCGGATGGGCCGATGGAAACGGCACACCAAGCAGCCTGCCGACAATCGCAAGAGGCGCGCACCAAAAATACTGATCGGCCTCGTACGTGACACCATCGAGATCGATAGACCGGATTTTCTGGCTATCCGGATCGATGGAAACATCCAGCTTCGAGAACCCTTGGACGATCCTCGCTTTCTGCGTGTCGATCTTCTTAACGATCGCGTCGATGAAACCGCCGAATCCACCGATGGACGGGTACATGACCAGGTGCTCACCCTGATCGCGAACCTTTTGATGGAATCGATTCCATTCATGCTTGCCGGTTGATTGCTTGATGCTCTTCGGAAAAAACCATGGATAGACCTGATCCATCAAATCGGATTCCGGCTTGCCATTCTTGAGCTGCCAAAGCAGGGTTGGGTAAGATGTGACCTGACCGGGCTTTTTTGGACCAAGCTTTGTGAGAAACTGAGCTTGGAAAGGAGCTTTGGTCATGCCGAAGAAGAGGTTTAATGCGGAGCAGATCGTGGTGCTGCTGCGCCAGATTGAAGTATTGATGTCGCAGGGCAAGGCAGCGCCGGTGGCCTGTCGGGAAGCCGGAATTTCGCAGCAGAGTTATTATCGCTGGCGGAAGGAATACGGTGGCCTTGAGCTCGATCAGGCGAAGCGGATGAAGGATCTGGAGCGGGAGAATGTCCGCCTCAAGCGTCTCGTCGCCGATCTGTCGCTTGAGAAGCAGGTGCTCAAGGACGTTGCCTCGGGAAACTTATAAGCCCTGAGCGGCGACGGCAGGCGGTGGAGGGCATTCGAGGGAAGTATGGTCTCTCGGAACGCCAAGCCTGCCGGATCGTCGGCCAGCACCGCGGAACACAGCGATACACCACCATCGTTCGATCTGATGAGGATGCGTTGACGAGAGCGATTATCTCTCTTGCGTCCCAATATGGGCGATATGGCTATCGTCGGATCACGTCGCTGCTGGTCGATGCCGGCTGGCAGGTCGGGTGTGATCGGGTCCAGCGGATCTGGCGCCGTGAGGGGCTAAAAGTACCCAGCAAACAGCGACCGCGCGGCCGGCTGTGGCTCAACGACGGATCCTGCATCCGTTTGCGGCCGCAGCATCGTAACCATGTCTGGAGCTACGACTTCGTCGAGGCGCAGACCCATGATGGCCGTAAGCTCCGGCTCATGACGCTGATCGACGAGTTTACCAGGGAATGCCTGGCGATCAGGGTTGCACGTCGCATCAACAGCTTCGGCGTCATCGACACCATGGCCGATGTGATGCTTGCTAAAGGCGTCCCTGAGCACATCCGGTCGGACAACGGCGCGGAGATGACGGCCAAGATCGTGCGCAGCTGGTTCGGAAAGCTCGGAGCAAAGACGCTCTACATTGCGCCCGGCAGCCCATGGGAAAACGGCTACTGCGAGTCCTTCAACGGCAAACTGCGCGACGAATGCCTGAACGGTGAAATCTTTTACAGCCTAAAGGAGGCTACCGTCGTCATCGAGCAATGGCGCAAGCACTTCAACACGATCCGACCGCACTCATCTCTGAGCTACCGGCCGCCGGCACCGCAAACATCGGCGCCGACACTGCAGCATCTGGATCGGAGCGCAGCGATGCAGTAGTCTCTATCCAGCTGGTCCAAAATATCCGTCAGGTCA
>CDFE01036279.1:0-10217 GCA_000826465.1 Acanthamoeba mauritaniensis | reverse complement strand
CCACCACCACCACCACCACCACAAAGAGGAAGAAACCCCAAACAACGAAAAAGAACGCAAAGGAGCCCGAGGGCAGGACAGACCACGCCGTCGACGAGGTCATGACGGGCGATCCCACCTACTGCAGAGGTAACGATCGCTTCACGCCCCCCCCCCTCGCACGCGACGAACATTCGACTCACACACACACACACATACATACATCCCTGGTATAATCCCAGTGATCCGGGCAAGTCCAAAAAAGGAGAACCAGAGGGATTGTGAAGATACACATACACACTACATATACAGCAAGACACTCGAAGAGGAGGCATGACAACGGAAGGGAAGCTAGTCCATTATACGCTCCCTCGTTTGTACGAGAACGATGATGATCATTATAGCATTGTGGAGGCTAACATCCAGCATGCAAGGTACACCTTGCTGTGGGTCAAATACCTGTCGCTTGCCCTGGCCAACGCAGCAGGGACGAGCATCAGTCGGTTGCTTTCGAAAGGCGATGGTGATGATGGGCACAGAGGAGATTTCGAAGACAACCGCGAACGCGTGTCTAAGATCTTGGAGAGCATGCTTGGCGCCTTCCCACGACACGACCCGATGGTCGTCGATTCCCTGGTGACCGGCCTGGGCAATCTGGTGTACAACGATATAAGAAGGAAGATACAAGGACCCGATATGATCAACGGGAACGAGTTTGTCACGCGCCTGACCAAAGGCTACGCCGAGCGTATCCCGTTGCTCTCGTCCCGGTCACTGGGTTCGATATGGTTGGAAGTCCTCTTCAGCATGAAGGAGCGACACGATGGTGCGCCCCCATCCGAGCGCATGGCCCTCATAGAAAAGGCGCACCCGAGCGTGTCCAAGGTCATCCGCCTCCTCGCGGCGGAATTCATGCATCGCAAGGGCGGCAATGGAGTCGATACCGGTAAGGTGGACAGAGCCATCAGCCACATATCGGCGTTTACCATGAACGACGTACATGAGAACGGGGGCGAGGTCCCTCTGTGGAGCACCCTGGTGAACCTTTCGCTCTACGCGTGGGCCTACGCGGCCATACAGTCGGGCATACTCCTCTTCGGTTTCGATGTCGATGTTGCACAGTCGCACAACATCGTCACCAAGTACGCGGACAGGCTCGGGGTCGTGGACGGTGACGCGATAACCACGCCCGGACAAACGTCATGGAGGTCTCTGGAGGTCACGGACAAGACCAACGCTGTCTTTATCGGCGAGAATGATTACAATTACAACCCCTTTGCCTTTCCGCTCAACGATATCGTAGGCCTCATCTTCTCGGGCTCGACATCGCACTCCCTGAGCAAGGCGTCCACCATCAAGACGGTCATCATTGCAACTCTCATGCCAGGGCACATCCTGAGAAGGACATTCATGGAAACGTGCAAGAAGCTGGTCATCACGATGGTGTCCCTGGCGCACAACGTTTTCCTGACCGGCACCAGGTCGACGAAGCGGGTTGACGCCATCAGTGAAGAGGGGAAATACAGCATTCTGGGCTATATCGGAGTTCGGGGCTACATGAAGGTGGACGAGCATGTCATACAAGGGATCGAGTCGCAAACCAAAACCGACAGAGAGAAGGCCCGCGTGTTTGACCCGCCAACGCCTCTGCAGTACGGGACCCCGTGGATGAGTCCACTGCAAAGGGGAAACCGGCTAGATGAAGGCGGAGCAACTGCTACAAGCACCCTTGAGGGTGACTATTCGTTCATGCACCCGAACGCTCTTAGAGGTCGCTCGTTTGAAGGACGCCAACAAGCAGCTGGTCGCAAAGATCCGGGAGATAAGCAAGCAACTGGAGGACTTCAAGAACATGACAAACGGGTCGATGTTAGCCATGATAAGCAGACTCGACGAGATAGTCGGCAAGGCCGTGGCCTTTGACATGATCATGCGTGCAAAGGACATGGACATGGTTGATGATCACGATGCCCTCAATACGTCCCTCCAGCCGAAGACCTCAAATGAAGACGAAGATGACGACGAGGAAGAGGAAGAAGACCAAGATGATGATCGGTCCGAAGTCGATCTAGGTGAAATCACCATGCAAGAAGACGATGAGACTAATGGTGAAGGAGAGGCCACGCCGTCGGCAGGGTTCTACAACTGTGCGAAACTTTTGCAGCAAAGGTACTATAAGGTCTACACAGCGCTCACCGAGGACGACACTATTGGACTGGACACGGTACCCAAGGTTACGTCCTTCTACGATCCCAACAACGTCGTCCAATACAACGACGAGACCGACCGTATCTACATAGACGAGGCCAAAATGGAAGAGCTAAAGAGGAACAGCGCAGGGAAAGACGCACAGACGGAGGTCCTGGAGATCATGAAGCAGAGCGTCGAGAGCGAACCGGTTTTCGAAGACAACGAACCGAGCGACGTGGCCAAGGTTATTGAAAAGGCCTATAGGGTACCCATTGAGACGGTGTGGAGCATAACGTCGGCCATTGAAAGGGTCGTGAACGACACAAACGCGTACGTGAAGGCGATGGACAACACCAGAGAACAAGAAGAAGCCCAAGTCGAGGAGGAAGTGTCGCCCGCATTGTTCGAAGAAAGTCTCAATCCTCTTCACGAAGCGATGCCCATTAAATCAAAGATGCCCCAGCGTCGCTATCATGTCACCCAGCATTCCCACAAGCAGCGCCACGTTGTTCCCCATCACCGCCATCGTCATCACCACAAGGTGCACGGGCACGCTTCTGCTGCATTGCCACCATCCGACACGATGCTGGTGGTGGCGACGATACCGAAACGCCCTTTCGTTGGGAAACCATTCTACGCGTATGGCCAGCAGTAATGGTGGAATTCGTCACACGCACAACAACGACAAGGCCAAAGAAAACCAAAGGATGATCAACAATAACGAAATCTAAATAACATATGTATGTGCCCCGCGCACCACACAAAAGGCTGATAACGGCATAGCGAGCGTCGAGTAACAAGGGGCAATTAGTTGCTATCTCCCTCTCTTTTTTTCAATTCTCCATGGCGATGGAAAAGAAGCTTCCAACGGTCAACATACTGGTCAACGGAGAGGTCTATGAACACGGGGAAGGCGGTCCAGACTCTGTTTACCTTTCTCATATGACCCGCGACGGCGTGTGGAAGAGCCTGGACGCGCCTACACCTATCAATAGGCATCATCGTGGGTCAACGTCTTCATCTTCTACGACGTCCATGTCATCGTGCTCTCGCAATGACGACGACAGCCTTGCGACACCACGTGCACCCTCCCCATCAGGCGTAGCTTCCGCCGTGGCCTCTGAAACCAATGCGGGAGCGTCGCCTGCATCCGACGCCTACTACACGCAGCGCGACCACGGTAGTGTGTTTGGTAGGATAAAGAGGGGGACCACAGCAAGCGCCGCTGGATGGGAACGCGTGGTCGACCTCAACACGGGCGAGGTGAGCTACAAGGCCAAGGGTCGCGCGTGCCAATCCTTTCTGTGGAATATGATCGCGCTCCTGTCGATCCTCGCCCACGCGATGGTGGTGGTCTTTTCCATCATCGAGTACGTCTTCCTGGAGATCGTCGACGTCAAGCTCATCATAGTAGTGTCATCCGGGGTCCTGGCCGGATCGTTCGCACTGACCGTCATCTTGGCCCCCTTTGCCCTGATCCCGTCGTTGAACAAGTCCACCGCGCCGCTCATGCTCAAGACCTTCCTGGTGAGCCTGGTCATCCTCATCAATTTGGCCGTGTTCGTGATGTGCATAATCCACTGGAGTTCCCATTATCAAGTGGACAGTCCCATGGAGTGTCTGACGGACACACCGCCTCCGCTCGACATACTACAGCCCAACAGTACGACTAACGTCGTTAGCATGAGATGACAGCACCATGACGGGGACCAACGGCACGGGTAGCGGGAACGAACAACTCCCGCTCGACGTGATGCACACCCAATGCTACAGCCAGTTTATGGCCATCTTCCTGCTCCAGGCCACCATAGGATCGGCCGTGCAGATGTTCATTGTGGCCATGTACGCTTCCTCCTGCGTCGCCAGGAGGATGGACAACGCGCCGGTCGAGTACAGCATGTACCCCAAGGAGCAGTACCAGTTTATGAACAACAGCAGCGACATCAGCAACGATGTGGAAATGACAGAGATTGGAAGAATGGGCAACGGTGGCGCAAGTAAACGACAGTAGCAGTAGCCAATCGCTCAGCTGTCGCTTTGTTTTTTTTTCCAGTGTTTTGTGGGACGACAAAAACGACAGAGAGGTTCACATTTTCCATTCTATGTAAGGTTCCGGTCTATGTTGAGATGATTGTTGTTTGTTTTGTTTGTCGCTGTTGATATTATTCACTAATGGGCGTCCGCCACCAGTTGGTAAACCGGGCACAATCATGAACAATGAGAGCGAGAGTATAGAGATGAGCATAACCAAGGGAAAGGAGAAGATGGAGGACAATGATACACCTCTTCGCGATCATCGCACCGACCCCAGAAGAAACAATACGACGACTGCAAAGGTAAGGAAGTGGAACCACCGTCGGCATGATGATATCCCTCGAATCGTGTTGCGACATGGTATGCGGTGTAATGGCCTACGAGAGGATGCACCGATACGCTTGCATGTGCGATACGATCGAAATGCAAATGCTGTGTAGAGAGGACAAGGAGAAGGCCGAAAGCACTCAAGCTCGGAATCACTGCCCCAGCGTGCTAGAGGAGATAGATGTCATGGCGTCCAGGGTGATCGAACACGCAGGTTCCATCGTGCGACTCACGGGTGCCGCACACCTCGATATCAGCAAGTCCACGACCGGGTCACCCATGCGCTACAAAACGTTCTTCACCATGATGTCACTGTACATGTGTTGCGTCAACACGTTTTCCATCCAACCCAAGCGCTCCATTTACGAATATGAGCTCAACATGGCGGACGAGATAGGAGACCTCGTAAGAAGAGCGAACCGCTGTTACAAGGACATGAACCAAATTATCACCAAGAGGGAGAGCAAGATCAGGACGATGCACTCCATGGATCTCACATCAAACTCGACCTCGGCGCTACCGCGCAGGACGTTGTTTGCATAGATGACGCCCGACACTACGCCTTTCTTGGCCTCGTTCAGCACGGCCTCCACCACAATCTCACGCGTGATCTCCATATGCCTGCGGGTGCTAAGTGGTGGTGATGTTTTGTTGTTGTTGTTGTTGTTGTTGTTGTTGTTGTTGCCAAACTCAAGAATGTCATAAAACCTGACCGTCTTTCGCTGGCTTTGCACGGACATACGCACCAGTGCAACTTGATCATGTTTGTTTGCAGAGACACTTGCGCTACATGTGTGTTGCCAACAGGCTCAAGGCAGACCTTAACAGAGCGTTCAAGGATTTCCCCCCGTTTCCTGGCAAGCAGACTTTCGCCAATCAGACACAGATCATTCAGCTGAATGCGAATGTACGTCTTCCATCTTCTCCTCCTGTTTGTCGTCACTAACACAATGACACAATAGGGCAAGTTGGCAGTGGCAGGGCTGACAGGAGGTGAAATGGACAGCTTCCTGCAGATTGCTGAGCTTCTCTTCAAGGAGTGGGTGAGCAATCTGCAGGAGCATGAGTGTTGGTGTATCCACATCGACATAGTCCACCTCCTGCAGCAAGAGAGCTATGATGCCACTGAGCTCAACAAGCTTGAGTGGGCAACCAAGAGGTGGAAACACCTCATGGTGAAGCTCTACGGTGGCATTGCGGAGTGGCAGCGAGTGATGAGGGGGAATAAGTTGCAGACTACTGAGTTGGCCAGGGCTGCAATGACCTCGAGTGAGAAGCTACTCAGCTTCAAATTCCTGAACTTTGAGGTGGCGGAGCACTGGTCTGAGATAATCCGCTTTCTCAGACCACCATGGGTGCAGGACACGTGCCTCTGGGAGCAGCGGCACCTTGCAGCCAAGATGACCGCGCGCTGGACCAACCAGATCAACACTGAGCTGGCGATTCTTGTCAAGGTATGCGCTTTTGGGTGTCAAGATTGATCATGACAAGATCACTTTGCACAAGTTGGCCCACTACTACGGCCACTTCCTTCAACCTGGCAATGGCATTGCCTTGCGCGTCCCCGAGGAGTACCTGAATGTATGACAGTCTGTCAATGGTTCTCTATTGTTGTTTCATTTCTCATCTTTATATAAATTAATTTTATTTCAGATAAGGTTCATCTTGGATGATATGGCCCACATTATCCTGGACAAGTTGGAGACACAGCAGGTCGTGATAGGAAAGGTGTCTCACTTCCTATCCATCAGATGTAACAATAGGGTGCAGCCATGGGTTGAGCTCAAGCTAGGCGAGTTGTGTGGCAGCAGCAACGGTTTTTTAGAGTTCAAGTTCAGCAAGCAACAGTTCTACCTTCCCTTCAGGTGGAACAGATGGACCATCACCAAGCACGTCCACCTCATGCCACAACAGAGGTGCATCATTTATAACCACCAAGTTCAGTGGCACCAAGGCAATAGGTGGGCCACGCCACCACAACCCTACGTTTCAGCCGTGAATGAGGGCAACCAGCAGCGACAGGCACAACAAGGGCAGCCAGCGGTGACAGGCACGGCCTGAGGCGACAGTCACAGCAAGCAGCGGCCAGTGGGCATGGCCAGCGGCGACGGTCACAGCCAGCGGTGACGGGAACGGCCAGCGGTGACGGTCATGGCAAGTGGCGACGGTCACGGCAAGTGGTGACGGGGACAGCCAGCGGCGACGGTCACGGCAAGCAGCTGCAGGCACGGTCAGTGGCGACAGTCATGGCAAGCAGCGGCCAGCGGGGACGGCCAGCAGCGATGGGGACGGCCAGCAGTGACGGTCACAGCAAGCAGCCACAGGCACAGTCAGCGGCGACAGGCACAGCCAGCAGCGACAGGAACAGCCAGCGGCAATGGGAACAGCCAGCAGCGAGGAGCAGCGGCAGGTGGAAAAGAGGAGAAGATGGACAGAAGATGGACAGAAGAAGACGGAAGATGGACCCAGTTGTAGGTTCATCTTCCACTTTTTGTTATACAACAACGGAACAAGTGGAAAGGTGGCTTTAGGTGGAACTCCCTGCTGGCTTTTTCTGGTTTTTTCCCACCAGGGAAAATGGTGGAAAATGTCATCTTTTTGCCGTCTACGGTCCCAGCAGTGTGGTCTGCATCCTCACCACCGCCACCAGAACTGTGAGCTGCCGGCACCATCAGAGCGCCGTCGTCAGCATGGCGAGTTCAGCTCCGCCTCGTTATGTCAGTTGATTTCTATTTGCATATTTATTTTTCATATCGTGCGCTGTAGATGGACGGAAGCAACGTGGCCGCGTCGTGCGACCCTCTGGCGGTGGTGCCAATAGAGCTCGCCATCCGCATCCTGCGCATGACTCTCACTACGCCCTACACCGCGTCGGGGACGGCCTCCCGCTGGCTCCGGCACGGACCCTTCGCCCTGGCCCAGTTTCTCCAAAGCCTCCACCTTGTGCGCCCCCCCCCTCCTTGCCCTGGGCACTTTCGTGTTTTCTCTTATTGGCTATTTTTTTATTTGATTTGAAAAATGATTGGGTTGCGTGCAGGTGAGCGTGTGGTGGCGCACGGTGGTGACGGCGCACGGCCGCGCGTTGTGGCGGCTCGTGGGCACCCAGTTGCACGCCGCATTGCCGCGCGCCGTACGAAAGGCGCCCGTGTTGGACAAGATTCGTCACGTGGTCCTCGTCCCGCCCATCTCTACGATGGACGAAATGTCTGGCATCCGCCGGATGTGTACGCCCGCTAGGAGCCCTGACCCACCGGTCCCACAGCCGACGAGACCGGCCAGACAGGAGGCAGAGCTAGAGTGGGACTGGGAGGACCGCGTCAGGGAAAGCTTGAAGGCGCTGCACAGACGCCAACACGTGCGTCTTCAGTGGTGGTGTCGCTGTTGGCCAACAGCCTGACCCACGCACGTGTCGTGTGTGTGTGTCGTGCGTGTGTCGTGTGTGTGTCGTGTGTCGTGTGTGTGTCGTGTGGTGTGGTCAGGGAATATGTTGGGATTATGTGAAGCCAACTAAAGTGCGCGGTACGGTGAGCGACCTGTGGGAGAATCTTGCCGTTTCGTTCAACTTGCGCTCCTTCGGCGTGCACGATACCGTTTCGGGTACCCTTGTCTGTCACGGCATGGCACCTTTTTGTTTGGCCAGCGCGTTGAGTGTGTTCTGGAACAGGATCGTGACACCCGTGTTATTACCCAGGAATATTGATGCGCCTATTCGAAACACGAGGGCTCATGCCGGTCTTTGTCGCTCTACGGCCCACGGCAAGCGGAGATCAGGTGCTGGCTGTTCTTGAGCACAATGGTACGCACACACGACACACACCACACGCACACAAACACACACATTGCAAGCACACACTGACTGAAAACGCAGGCGGGCTCACGCTTAAGGTGTGTGATCTGGTTTTGGGTCGCAGTCTCGTCACCACCCCTCTCAATACCACCGCCTTCCTCGCTCGCGCCCAGAAACGCGGATTCCTCTCGGCCAGCACTCGATGGTACAGTGGTCCACCACACGGCCGTGTGTCATTGCGGAAACCTAAGAATTCGTGATTGCTTGTGCGTGGCTGCAGGCTGGGCGTGTACACAGACCACGAGGTGGCGCTCTGGGACCTGTCGGTCGTCGATGCCGCACTCAGTACTGCCGAGGTCGGTGGTCCTGCGATCAAGTTGGATGCGCTCGAGTCAGTCGTCGTGATGGAGGCCCAATTCTGCGCGGCGCACCCGACCAGAGACGCCATCACACTCGCCCGCCCGCCCAGCACCAGCTACCACGCCGCCAGAGGTACATCGATGACTGCGCAGTCGCAGACGCCGGATGAGTGCTTGCTCATTACGGTCTACGACATCACCGCCATCGACGCATCTGCGAGTGGTGGTGAGGCTGCGCCGCCGTGGCTGCAGGTCATTGCTACGGCCGAGGTGCCGCAGCGCACCCTTACCGGCGTGGCCTTAAACTCGCGCCTCATGGCCGTGGTCGGCGGCCAGCAACCCGAAGAAGTGCTGCTCTTTGCCTTCACACCTCGCCAGGGCAATGGCCCGCAGCCGGCGCCGCTGGAGCTGACGAAGCTGCCCCGGCCGCTACGGGTCGAAGCCGCGCGCTATTCGATAACGCAGCCCTGCGTGGCGCTCGACGATCGGCGCCTCTACTACTATTACGCCTGCAACGTGGTCGCCATCTTCGACGCCCAGGAGCTCCTCCTCGAATCGCCGGGCCAGACCGGTGATGAAGCCCACAACGAAGGCGAGGAGATGGAGGTGGTCGGGCAGGACTGGTCGCATCGGGCGCTGGTGACTCAGCTGCGCAACGGCGCCGCTTCGGCCCGCCATGGTGGTCGCGTTGGCACGAGTGCCGGCGAAGCGTATGCGCAGGACCGCACCGGGGTGGTGTCAGTGGTCACTGCCGAGGCGGTGCGGCTGCTCGTGGACCCATGCTCGAGCATCGGCGTGCAAGCCGGCGACAGCGAAGACCTACTCCTCTTCCCCTTCTGAAGCGGCACGCAGACACAAAGAAAAATTAGAGAAAATTAAAGAAATCCTATATCCGTCAACAAAAAGATTTTGGCGCCATTTCCAGTTCGTTTCGCGCGCTTCGATTGGCAACACAACAGATCTACGGCAGATCAAGATCTGCATCTCATCTCAATCGCAAGGATTCTCAGCGGCTCGAGTAGTTCTCAAGTTTTCTTTACGCACAAGGGCGACGCACACTCGCTCATCTTCATCCTTCCAATAGGCACTAATTTGTACGCTAATGGCGCAAGATCTTTGGTCCCGCAAAAGATCCGCAGTGGCTCATCGTCTCTCTTTTTCTCTGTGCGATCGTGCTGCAGCAACAAGTTAATGAATCGAAAGAGAGCCAAGATTTCTAAATGGCAAACAGTACGGGACGTCGACTTACCAGAGGTCATCTGGGTCACCACGTGACCCTTGAGGGAGCTTTTCGCGACACGGACGGAGGGTAAACCCGCCTTTCTTCTTTATTTATTTATTTATTGTTTTGTTATTGTTATTATTTATTCCTTTTAATCTTTAGTTATTATTTATTATTTATTCCTTTTTATTGCCTGTGAACGGGAACTCATCTGCTGATAGCCGTGTGTTGTGTCTGGGCCTCAGGGTGGTGACTTTCGGGGGAGGAAAGATCACCAAGTGGTGGCGCATCCGGAAGGCGAAAAGAGAAAGGCGGCCCA